>VMBQ01005868.1:0-60519 GCA_007657795.1 Dreissena rostriformis | reverse complement strand
CCAGGATTCCGGATGAAATTGATACGCCAAGCACCACAGTTAAATTTTCTAAAGAAACAAATGACATTTAATCAAACTATTATATAATCATGTGTTGTATTTATTGATTTGTTTAATGAACTCGGCAATACTTTTTGAACATTAAAATAAATAATACAAAATGTGTTATTATACACGAAAGCAAACTGTACCTATATAGTTTACTAAACTTATTCGTAACACACTCGAGTGAAAAACTACAATTACTTTTTTTTGTGCACTCAGGTGGCGAACTGCTCCATTTTCCAGACCGCTCACAGGAAATAGTATCGACTCCACTCAATTCGAATCCTTCATTGCAGGAAAACGTTATGGTGGCATTGACTGTTGTCATGACTGGATAGGTCAGTATGCGACCTTCATGTATTTCAACTTTATCACAATCTGAAACAAACATCATTAAGTATGTTTGATCTTTTTATTTAAAAAAAAAGAAAAAAAAAAGAGGAGTTGTGTGCAGACATGTTAAATCAATGAACGAAAATTAATTAATACATATATCTAACGAGCACACCATGAAATACTGAAAGAAAGTGATTAAGACCCACGCAAAAAACCGTACCCGTGCAAGTCACAGACACATCCTGCTCGTGTGAACAGTTATGATACGTGGTGTATTCACAGTCGTTGATATGAGAGGCATCGTCTCCACATTTAAGATCGTCGACGAAAATGGGACCAGTTCCTATTCCATAACTTTCTTCGACAGCAAACGACTGGGCATGCCTATAAAGGCGAGAAGTTATGAAACATCATTATACTTAACCGAATTGGTGCATTTGTTCTGCTTCTATCAAACAAATGGACCTAATAAAGCGTACATCCTATAAACTAGTTGATATCCGGTATAAGATCACGTGACTTGCGGTAAAATACCAATGTGTGTTTCTATGCGCAAGATAACCACGCTTTAAAATTGTATCTTTAAATGGTATTTCGCAGATCGAAAATACTGTGTACGGGGATGAAAAAATGCATTCGTTCACAAACACCACACTCGTAATACAACGTTTTGTATACCCGAAAATGGTAATGTCAACCGAGGCGTACTTTAATTATAAAACGGTTGAATCAGCTTCTTTACTTTTCGGTAACAGCAAAATATGCGCTTGGTCGAAAATTTTCACCGCATTGGTTTTAATCAGTAATTAAGAATAAGTTAAAAGTTATAGGAAACACATAATGCCTTAATATAGTGTTGATTTTAAGTGTTTATTTGATATTGATAGCAAAAAACGCGATACATATGTGGCGTTACAAAACTGTAAACTGTTGGGACACATCTGGATTTGCATCGTAGCACATGAATGTCAGTATACTGTAACATTGTTTCGTATGTTACTTGTTTAGAACGGTGCAGCGTTGTCTAGAATTGTTTTGGANTATAAAACGGTTGAATCAGCTTTTGTACTTTTCGGTAACAGCAAGATATGCGCTTGGTCGAAAATTTTCACCGCATTGGTTTTAATCAGTAATTAAGAATAAGTTAAAAGTTATTGGAAACACATAATGCCTTAATATAGTGTTGATTTTAAGTGTTTATTTGCTATTGATAGCAAAAAACGCGATAAATATGTGGCGTCACAAAACTGTAAACAGTAGGGACACATCTGGATTTGCAAATTGCACATGATTGTCTGTATACTGTAACATTGTTTCGTATGCTAGTTGTTTAGAACGGTGCAGCGTTGTCTAGAATTGTTTTGGAAAGCAATATTTATAATTGGATAACGGTTTTGAATTATAATATAGCAACGCAAAAATAATAAACGTTCTGACCATATTCGGCAATGGCAAAAACATTTTTTTTTGTAAACATCATTTGCATAAAATAACAACATATAGGCCAGTTTTCTGAATGTAACAGGAATTTATTTAAAATGTCTTCGTGCTGTATTTTTTGTAAAGAAAGGTGGAAAACCTTTATTTACATCCTCAGACGCTCGAGGTTAATTTAAAAAAATGTCAAATTCGTTGAATATTAGGTTTCCATTGATCTGTTTAAGTATTATACAGTGCAACGAAGTAAACGAACTTGAACTGATAACTTGATTACTTTGTTTACTCTACTTGTAATATTTCATTTCACAAATTCGTTATTTATTATCAATAAAAAACACGAAAGTTTGTTCTTTATTCATTTTTTAAATAACTCATATTGTATATTGTATAACATTAAAATCTACATACAAATATGGAGCAATTCTCTGCTACAAAAAAGCAGTTAATCGGCCTTCATAAATTTTGACATCTTTGAGGCTCTCTAGCGGTCTGGCTAATGTTGAGGTTTAGTAATTTTTCTGTGCTCGCCCTATTTATTTATTTTTTCTTTCACCGGATACTTTGTTAATTTCGACATAAACTAAGTATTCTATTTGTATCCGTATAGTTTTGAATTGACATATGATTAAAACAGTTGTTCAATATCACTAGTAATACTAAAAGAAGAATATCATTTATGTTAAGAATTCAAATAAGAAAACAACTTATGTGTGTACTGAATGCAAATGTTTCGTTTTTATCAAAAGCAGTAATTGAAATATACGAACAAGTATCCCATCATTCTGCAAACCATCTCCGCTTCTTTCATCTCAAAGTGATCACTACATACTGTGCCCCAGGCATCAAACACTTTCATCTCGACCCGCCCCTCGGCTGGAGTGATTCCATTCACGAGACGAATGCTTTGCACCTTCAGTGGTTTACCTAGGTTAAAATGACGTATTATTGACATGAATTACCACATAAGTACTCAGACTGTTATCTTTCTTATAAGTCAAGAAGATTTGAGAATACACCGCTACACATTTATTAAATTATATGAATAATTTAATGTATATTTAAACTTTTGTATTATCAGAATATTTTAATAAAGCAACATGTTTTAAATATAAACTGGTATATTTTAGTCAAAACATCATTTGTCATTTAAAAGAATCAATTAATTGTGTTCAAAAACACAAAACTATTCAAACAGTTCCTGTTTAATTGTTGTTTTAAAAGAATAATCATTTTTAGAAGACAAATTAAAACGTTAATATATCTGTGTTAATATTGCGGGAACTTCGTGTACATGTATGTATTAAGTAAATTTCGTGTATTATTTCTAACTAAATTCAATGCAGTTTCCAATGGTTGTCCATGTGCCGTTGTCGCAGATTGCGCGCACTTCACCAAAGTAGGACTTGTAGAAAGAGCAATCGCCGTACATCACTAGGTTCGAGTCATTGAATAGAAACATCTTGTCATCAAAGTTGGTGATAGGTTTGCCACATTCTGAATGTTATAAAATAAATGAAAGCTTAAGCGTGATATTTTAAGCCGCTACAGAATGGAAGACAAGCATTAATGAGACTAAAAAGCTGTTTGCAATCTCAAGAATACGACACTCGCCATATGCCATATATAAAGCATCATAGTACAATAATAATTTAAACTATAGAGTTCCCTCCCACTGACGCTTTAGACATTTTAACGATATTTATATCTTAAACATGTTGCAATAACTCACCGTTGCAAACCAACGAAACATCGTTTGAGTGAGTACAAACACCTGTTGTCCTGTACTGACAATTCTGAATGTGGGCACGATCAGATGTACAGTCCAGCTGATCGATATAAATGGGCCCTGTCCCTTGTCCGAAAAAGGAGCCATTGTAGACAGCAGCAGCGCGATACCTAATTGGTTACTATGTGTTCAATGAAATACAGTAAGGACTGAACAAGTGATAAAGTATAACATTTTTAGTTTAATTGATGTTACTTACAAATAGCCCAATGCCCTACCGTATGGCTGTGTTTAGTATTTCAACACTAGTAATACAAGGCAGGTTACTGTAATTACCCAATGTCAAACAAAACATAATGTTATTATTTATTTTCTCGAAGAACACTTTTGCGATATTGTTTTAGATACTCACAACAATGTATCTATAAAATTTAAATTTCAAAAGGTTTTTATAGAAGCCAGAAAAATAGTTAATAAACAGCACTCTTATTGTTATACCAAAGTTCAATACATTGATAAGGGCTTCTATACTACGATAATCACGTGCAAATAGATAAGATTTACATGAACGCGTACAAATATTAACATATTCGAACCTCAGATTGATAGATTTACATGCAATATCACCGTCCACAAAGCTAAAATCTTTGGCGCATATCGTGCCGCTTGCATTTTTGACAGTTATTTCCAATCTTCCAACGTTTGTTCCAGGACCGTCTGCGAGCCGAACATGCGCTATGTTCAATGGTGGACCTACAACACGAATTATTTTAACAAAATATATATAAATAATTTATTATTGTCATCATTGAAGTCCATATATACAACTCAATTTTAAATCGAAAATATAAATTCATGTAAGATAAAGCTTACTTAAGGCACACTCTACATTATTGTCAGACCATTTGCCACTTTGACACCGAAATGATGTTATATTTGAACTGTATCCTTCACTGCATGTCAAGGAAGCTGTTGTCCCATCCTCAGAGTAAACAAGATAACCTCTTGTCACATTAAGTTGTGGGCATTCTGAAATGAGTTCATGGTACATAACAATCACTACGTTTGATTTAATTTACAAACATGATAAAAGTGCATTATATGAAAATACTGCGATTGATTGAAAACTGTCGGCTGCTTTTAGAACAATCCAAACGTTTTTAAAAGTTGAACATTATTAATAAGTTCTTATTAGGATACAGTAATTAGTATTCGCAAAGCGAAATATAATACATAGCAGGACGATTTCAAAACAATATCCCTAAGTGTGTATGTATCTCGATAAGATGCCAGGATATCTCCGCAAGTTTAATGAATTATGTTTCATGTATATAGGCGCTTTGGCAAAGTGGTTGAAAACGTCGAGGGACATAGACATACCACTCGTTTCATACTTGAATACTAGCAGGTAGCATGTAGTTGATTTCCGTAGAACTACGCGTAAATGGTACGTACTATTTAACACTGTTCTGTTTAATTATAACTTAGAACACGTGTCCGCTTTCAAATAAGATTACACATTTACGACTGCGAATTTTCGTGTATTGAATAGTGCATTAACACTGTTTTTGTGTTCTTAAAATATGAATTACCTGAGCAAACTAGTATTAAGGACCCGCCGCAGGAGCCGGACCTCAGATAACGCAAATGCTCAAATGGACTGGCAAGCGTGCATATTCCCATATATTCGAAGGAAGAACAATATAATTTCCAACCAATTATCAAACCACTTCTATTTTCATGTTTAGCACAGCAACGGTTTTGTAAATAACTGGAAAAACAAAGGCATGAAGTGAGCTTGCATTAAAAAAACATTTAATATATTGAAAGCTAACAATGCAAGTATGTTTTTATTTAATTGAAATGTATTTTTAACCTGGACACGCTTGAAATGTTTTATTTACAAAGATCATTTCCACTTAATCTTTAGAAATGTTTCTTTTTACGTCATGTTCATCGCTCTGCACATTTCTCTGACTCGATTTGAACTCCCACACAATGAACGCCAAACACCGTCATGTAATACTTCCACAACTCCGTTAAATTGGCTTAAACCGTCCACCAACCGTATGCCGGAAATGTTAACGCTCTCTCTGAAGGCTAAAACAATCTTAGCTTTCAATATGTTTGTAAATTACAAAATATGCAGGCATAAGTTACCATTATAATACTAGCATTAATAACCTAATTTAGCATATGTTTAGCAATGCAGCATTATTGCAAGTATTATACCTAACCCTACTGTTTGCCTTATTCGTTCATATAAAAACTTACCAGTCAAAACAGATGGAATATTTCATACATGTTGTATTTCGGATGGTTTAATCGCACGAGTTGAGTACGTCAGGTTATATTGTGTAAGCCCGGAGGGCAATACAACACAGCGGAACACCACAGCATTGTTATGATAATCAGAGTATTTTTCCAATAACGATAATTAAAGCGTTTAACGCTGAAAGACTGGGGCTTGCGATACATTCAGTTCAACGTTATGTTAAGATATAAGCACATTTCTAAGAAAACTGGTGCTTTTGAGTAATGTTTTAAATTCATGTTATTAGTGGTGACGAACGACTAACATTTATATCTTAATTCACTGTTTATACTTCTATAACTCGAAAATCCATAAAACAAACATCAGCATATGAAAAAAACATCAACGCAGACATGTCCGTTGACTGCTTTTGCCGCTGTCTAAAATTAAATCGAAAATATGCTGAAAATAGCGATTGTTACATGTATATCGGTATATTTACACAATAGAAAACAAATCGCATATTGGGAAAAGACGCATATGAAAACTTCGTATGACGAACACAATTTAGTACATTTAAGTGACTTGTGGTTGTCAAAAATAGAACGGGTTTCAGAATATCGCTCGGAACGGATGTTTACAAAACATAACTTAGTATGTATTATAAATACTTTTGCCTTTATTTAGAGCAAATATACACACAATTACATCAGTAATGAAAAAATAATAATTTCTTGTAGAATATTAAGGTTGCTCCATTAATACAACCACTAGCGTTTTATCGAATCAATATATTGTTTTTCAATTTTCCTAAATGAGGTGGAGCCAACGCCAATGGGGAGGCGCTAACAACACATGGGGGCGCATATGCACAAAACATGAGAGTATTTTTATTATAATTATTATCACCTAATGACTTTTATTTCGTGAATACTTTTACTTCCTGGTAATTATTTTTCTACAACCTGTAACAAAAAACGCGAAATTGAATGAAAAAATATGCTACACCTACTCAGTTAAAACAAGTAAGCAACATTAACAAACAGACTGCATAGTAACTTTTATTTGTAAGTAACCCACTTACTTAATATTTAATGTTCGCAAAATATTTCATATGCACCATTCTGTTTTACAGAAAGATGAGTTTCATCTGTTTCACCTCCTAATCAAAACGTGTATATGACTGTAGGACACGAGTCAACATGTCTGCTTTAATAACAAATATGGTAAAAACCAGTTAATAACAGCATAGCCAAACAATTATTTATTTAAGAGTGCAAATTTAATTCATTTATGACCGGCATTCGTGTATATGTATTATATTGCACTACATTACCCGACTTGTTCATGTAACCAGATAAGTCGTATGCACAATACACCAATACGTTGACTTTTGTTTTTTCAAAAGGAGCATGGAAACACGTTTATTCATTTAATAAACTTGTAAAGCAGTTATTGTTTTTTTTTTTTTGGGGGGGGGTTTGTTAATTAGTTTGTGGTTGATGACGATTGGCCCTTTAAACACTCCATTGACTGGGCATATTAAGTTGACATAAAGTGGGTCACGCACGCGTTCTCTTTGGTTATTAATCATAGAATCCACGATGTTACCATGTTGGTATTGCAAATATTACCAAGTAGTTGGGTTTACACGTTCGCCCAGCCGGTTGTTGCCGCGAGTTGTCGTTTCATAACGAAATTGCATTAAGAAAATTGTTGCAAAGCATATAAAAAGCTATACAAAAGTTGGATTCCATCGAGCGTGTAGCGATGTAAATAAACAGCCCGAAACGAAAATACTCAAAATCCCATACCGAACAGTAATATTATATTTTAGAAGTGTTTTCCCATACAATTCGTTTTATCAATTATTATTTAATTACCGTTCGTGAACTAAATATTGCACTTTTTTTTCAAGGCAATAGTACATTTTGGTAACGCTTAAAGTATACTTTAAAATTAAAAGTATACTCAGCATAAACTTACATCCGCATGATACACCGGCATCATTTGCATGGCTGCACATAGTCTCTGGTGTGAATACACACTCACTTATGCTGTTTTCTGAACCAATGCAGTGCAGCGATTCCATGTGTATCTTGCCGGAACCAGGACCGAACCCGACGATATTATCCGCGCTATTACCGGTATGGCTATTCACATAGCTGTGAATAAATTTGTACAAAATTAAATACACAAAATTTCAACCTGATACAATATAATGATACTAAAACGTGATGCAATTTTGTTAACAAAAATAATTTCTTAAAACATTATAACGACGCGATGTCTGACCATACCTGTAATTCATCATTCTACATACAACTCGTCTCTCAGCATATCCAAAACCAGTATCACAAATAGTTCCCCAAACGTTGTTAATTTTGAGCTCCACCGTTCCTCCCAGTAAAGTACTATTTATGCCAACGAGTCGTACGTCCTGAATTTGTATTGGTCTACCTGTAATATAATTATAATTATAGCATCACTACATAAACAAGCAGATTGGAGTAATTTATACTAAACGTGATCATAAACACGAGCATTTCAAATAATTGAAGAAAAAATAAATCCATTATTTTATTTGACGATTTCCATGGCGTTCAATATCGTTAAATAAAGATAAAACATCTTATACAAACATGATGTAGTGTTTGTCCATAACCCGGTTCTACTGCAGATGTACTGAACTGTACGTGGATTGTCAGTTTGACATCGAACTGTCACAGTGTTTGTCTTATAGTCGTACGACTGTACGTGGCCATACGAAACATTCAGGCGACCG
Source organism: Dreissena rostriformis (assembly GCA_007657795.1). Taxonomy (NCBI): domain Eukaryota; kingdom Metazoa; phylum Mollusca; class Bivalvia; order Myida; family Dreissenidae; genus Dreissena; species Dreissena rostriformis. The sequence continues at coordinate 51,933 of VMBQ01005868.1, read as the reverse complement.
CATTCTTAAAACCCCCCAAAAAATCGTTAAAGGTAAATTCATCAACTAGTGTAATCTCTTCTAGGACTCGTTGTTTTTATTTATCAGTATTTGAACGTTATGAGAGCGTTCACGTATCGTCCTATGTGGCTAACTAACACCTAATTATTTAATAAATAAAGTATCAAAGTAGGCAAATGACTAAGGCGTATTTATTCATTTTTAATAAACAGAGATATCTTATAATACAATGCTTTATATATATAAATACATGTTTTATACATACCGACACAGAGAATCCGAGTTGGTTTAGACTGACATGGATCTAAAGAACTCGGCAAACTATACGAACAGTTGTTGAGATGGTTTTCATTTCCAGAACATCCAAGGTTCTTTATCATTGCATATCGTTCTTCCGCAAACGCATGGGCATCGACGTAAAACGATGAAGCACTAGAAAAAGACACATTGTTTGCACATGGTTAATATTTTGTAAATATTTCTTAACCTAAAGGAGTATTTTTACAAAATCATTAAATTATTTAACTAAACTGAGTTTGAATAGTATAAACTTTTCAATTTCCCAAGATACAAGAAGTACAGTCATTTTACCATATCAGATTTACCTTTTGATCAAGTAATAATGCCAATTAATAAAATAGTTAAATATTTGCAATTCCAATGTCCTGTAGGCTTGACAACTTATAACTAGCTTACCTATCATCAACAACCTATTGTACCGTATCCGATATGCTGTCTTATTAACTAATGTAGTGTACCCTTCTGCAACCAACTCAGGTATATAATATTTAAACGAACTACATACATTCACCTTAGCAACAAGTGGTATGCAAAGTTCAATAAATAGCATTTTCATTTAGTAAATGTGCTTGGCCTTTGCCATAACACCGCTGCATCAGCATTTCACATACTTGACCTTTTATAAATATACCATATTTTCAGACAATAAACTCATATCTGTGTTGTTCTAACCCAAGAATTGAGAGACGTAATCTTACTATAAATCTAGCCCATGCGTTCAGCATTGGTAAAACCACTACAACTTTTCTGTAGACATGCATGTTGCATTCTCCGACCGTGATTTACATTCACATTTGCTCTTGAGCAATCATACCTTAGCAGCAATATTCTGCCACATTGATTCACGCCACTTGATCATAACACTTACATTCGGCAACCGTGAATAACCATCAATCTACATTAGCCAAAAACAATGCAATTCTGCTACACTGATTGATTGCCATCATATAAGCTGTGAAATTCTGACATGGCGCTTAACGTGTGCAATCTCAATGTGACATTGCGATCGAATTATATTTAAATTTCATTTTAAAATTAGGAAAGATTATAAACATGCTGCCTATTTATTGTACCGTCATAGTTCTACAAGTTTAAATATATAACTATGTCGTTCACCTGAAACCTAACATTCTGCAAACGACTTTGGCAACTTCATAGCCAAATCCGCCAAAACACACTGTTCCTATTGCATTATCCACGTAAATTGCAATGCGACCTTCGTATGGACTTGACCCATTTTCTAATTGGATGGTTTTAATGTTGTATTTATCATCATCTGCAAAGGTACAAGTATTATGGAAAAGTACCGCTAAACTTTCTAACATTGCACTTGTAACCAAACCTAAGTTTTCATATGCGACAATTAGACAATAAAGGAAATAACAGCAGGCAAACATGTGTCAGTATTGACATATATATATTTATGACAATATATTGATTTTATTTAACAGTTTACTGATATTTAACAAAGAACCATTGTCCTCATTATTTATGAGCGAGTTGTTCAAATAGTTGAGGACGACTAGGCATTAATTATTGAAATCAATTATCATTGTTGGCTGAACTTGTTTGTATGTTAGAACGTCTATTAAAGGCTATCCATAGTTTACAATTATCATAGTCGTTAACCATCCTTCGTTTTCAGGCTACAGTATTGTGTACCTTGTGAACAGTGTTCAAGTTTGTAACTGTAAGTATTACCTTTGCATGCTATCCACGCCTGATATTGACAGGCGTAGCCTTTTAAATGTTTGCAGTTGCTTATCCTGGTTTCATTACCGATACATCTGGATATTGTGACCCCGGGTTTTTCATATAGTTTCTTGTTGTAACTTGATGTTTTATACCTAAAATGCAAAACAAACACTTAATTCAAGGAGGCACAATTGCAAAACAGCTATTTGTATTCAGTGTTTAATATTATGAGTTAAGTCGATCTATTCAAAAATTACCGACTGCTTTGGTAGAGTTCCAAAAGGTTTTTAATTCCAATATTTCATTTAATGATTTCTAAATGAGTACACTTATCAGTATTAACTGGACTCGTTATTGTTTTCCTGTTCATCTATAGTGCTAACCGTCTTAAATTCAACAAAAAGCTATGGTATAAAATATTAGTCCTTAATCGACCGAAAAGAAATGATAAATCGGATCGATTTATTAAACATAAAAGTAATACGCAATGTAATACTCACTTCTTCCCAATCATAGAACAAAGGATGGTTGCCTGTGGACTATCTATATAATAGGTGTTGCGGTTGATTGTCGTTGTACCACAAAGTGGAAGCCACATGTCACCTACTAAGGCCTCCACAAACCCCTCCAAGTAGTAGTCACTTCTACCCGTGAGACGAATGTCGCCTGCAACTTTTGTATAACAAAGCGATATACAAGTATAACAAATAACTGGTTTGTTCTCTCATAAGTTGAAGATAAATTCGTGAAGGAAACGACTCTTATATTACCTGCATTTGTACACTGGTTAATATGTTCAATCCATCCGCCTAATGGGGTGCATGTAAACATAAACTCCTGTGAAGATAGTCCCTTCATACACGGGCCGCTGTATACATCACCGAAGTTGGTTATTTTCACGTGCTCAAGTAGACCATGTGATGTTTCGAGTGTTGCATTTTTACAACCTGATTAAGCAGTAATATTTTTTTTAAATTGCCACAAGACTTTATGAGTACTGTTTTATATACGATAGAAACACATATTTTTAAATAAAATTATATACGGAAGATAAGTGCCGAGTTCAAAATCATAACACGATTTTCATATTTGAAATATATAGTATTGGTAGTTTCAATAAGATTAACATACCGACGCACATTAGACCAATATCTTTGGAGTGTGTACATGACGACACACTGGTTTGTGAACAGTTGTATATCGATTCTTCTGAACCCGAGCATCGAAGATACGTATACAATATAGGTCCCCGTCCTTCACCATAACGCCCGTCAATGTAATATTCTAAAGAACTGTTTTTAAAGAAATAAAATACAATTGCATACAAAATCAATTACTTAACGTGTTTAGAAGTTTTACTCTAAACATACTTGTGGTAAAATAATTATATGTTTTTGTTTAATCTTGGCTCAATGAAAATCTACATGATATAACACACCAATTCATTTTCATCAGAACGCGAAGAGTTATTTTCAGATCAGATTATATATATATATATAGATGTATATGAATCCTCAACGTGCCTACATCTGTGACTCTAAACTGAAATTTCAATAACACAGCATAATGGCACTTAAACATAAATATATTGATTTGAACATTTGCAAAGACTGCATTAGTAATGCTTGATAAAAGGCAGTTGATAAAACTAGGTATGCAGTGAAACAACAATATGAGGGCCAAACGGCTTTGAACATTCCTTACTGCTGTCCCTTTTAAATATGCAGAGCATTCTGTGTTTGTACCCAGACTTTCGAAGTGTTCTAATGTACATATTCGAGATAAAGATAATAATTCCTTTTTACAAATGTGTTTTAAGGTAGAATATGTCTCGTCATAAAGTGTAAAGTGTGGTTTACCGAAGATCCTTGTGCAGCATTCTACACAGTACATTTGCGTCATTGAAATCAAAGCCGTACGAACACACGGTTCCCCAAATGCCATGTTTTCTGATCTCAACTCTTCCTTCCAGGTCACTGTGACCACCAATGAGGCGGATATCTTTGTCGGTGAAGTTATCTGTATTCCAAAGACAACCATCGTTAATACCATGTTCAAATGATATCTTTTTCATTATTTGCACTGCTCGCTTTGAATTATAAATAGGCAAATTGCGCCTTTATTTGTATGTCTAGAGCAACATATTGATAATACAATTACATATTTTACATTGCAGCGTACTTACATCCTCGGTATGAATTTGCGACCACAAACGATGCGAAGTACACATTGGAGAAAAATACTGCAGATAAAAATACATTTTTAAAAATAAATAAATGCAGTAGTATCTAATACAATAGACGTAAAGAAAACCGTAACCACATTGAGAATATTCAGTTTATTATGAAATAAAATTCAATATTATGTCTTTATGTTTATTTCAAGTACTACTATTAATATCAAGCATTGTTTTGAACTTCATATAGATTAAGGTTTCGAATTTATCTACGATTTTTTTCCCTGTATTGACTTTTATCTACGTGTCGTTTGTGGTAACTATTGATTTAAACAGTGTATGCCCTGTTGTATACAATAGGTATACAATAGGGTAACCTCAAATTGGTTCATACATACAATTGTTTTTTCGTCATTTTTAGACGCTTTTGGATGTCGGTCGCTATGTTATTATGACCCGAGTTTATGTTCCTTCATTAAAAAACAGTTCATCACGTGCGAGCCGATTATGGGGAAAAAACTCGGACACGGAAACGTGCGATTCCGGCGTGCTAATGCTATGTTACCACTTATGATTATAATCACGAATGGAATATTTGCGGTTATCGTGGACCAATCGCATTGGTTGTATCAGATCTTATCAAATCGTGACGTCAGTCGTGGTTATCATCATTTGCAGATTTTTTTCGAATGGTTCAAAATATTTTCACGATTAAAACTTTACCTTATAAATCGGGATCACCGTATTATATAGAAATGGTTCGTCACAAAACGCATCAGATCGTTTTACATCCTGTCACGAATGACTGATAATCAGATGAAGTGTTGGTACCTCATTGTTGAATGGACACGATTAGTTATGAGGTTACTGGAACAATCAAGTTCTGATTCGAGTGTCTATTTTGCCAATAAACGAACTAAACAGATTTGAATGTACCTCGTTTATTAATAAAGTCTTGTTGGAAAAATAAATCAGTACCTTATTATTGTCTAGTCCGATTGATTGAGACATGCGTGTTATACGTCCAAGTCAGAAAACACACGTTGTCTTTGGCGAATAAATAAAAAAATCCTAGCAATCATATGTTTATATAATGATACTATAATATTATAACCTTAAACATTTAAGAAAACATTTTTAAAATGTTGAGCGTTCACTTGTTACATTTTCTTTGACTGACCAATGGCGTGACGTCATTTTGGCGTAATATAGTCTCCAACGTCAACACAATAAATGTAAGTAAACAGTTGTAAGGATTCATACGGAATACCATTAGGCCAACGTGGTTACACATCGTTCTAGCGCGTTCTCGCATTCTCGTCATCGTATTCTCGCACTCTCGTCATCGTATTCTCGCACTCTCGTCATCGTATTCTCGCATCGTTGCCATCGTACTCTCGCGTTCTCGCATTCTCGCCCTCTGGATTTTAATGTGTAACAACGATGGCCTTACGGTATTCCGTAGATTCATCATTGATTTTTGTACAATTTAAATGTTTCGGCATCAATCGGTCTGTACTAGCAAAATAAACAAAGAGTAAAAAAATGGCTAAACGACACATAAACATCGCATAACGCCATGTAAATACAAAAAACAACTTTTAAATACTACGCGTGGTTGTTGCTTGTCAAACAGGTGGAAACACATATTGGTTTACACCATGGGGTATTATTTCGTAAATGATTAGGATAATTTATATATACCACAACTTCCTGTTTTGTAATGTACTTTATGCAAACGCGAAGTTTAATGTCAATTTGTATCCTGGTTTAAGAACACAATTTTTAAATCATGTAATGCGTCTGCACAAATCGAAATGTTAACCATTTCAGTTTGCTAATTTGCATCGCAGATAAATTTCCATTCCGCTATTATCAAGCACATTGTTATTGTACTAGTCACATCACTCTACGACATAAGCATATAAGGCAACATAGAACAAACTTTATTTCGAAATCGTAATTTTTATTGTATGACCTCATTGTACAGCAAATTTGTCAACGAAAGAAGATGATCAAATACGCAAGTATCTCAATTATATTTAACATCACATATGAGAGCTTACCGAATAATATATTCATTTCTCAATTAGAAAATGCTATAATTTACTGGTTTGTACTGATTTGTCAATTGGGTGTGCAGCTTGTCAATAATTACAAACTTAATGTAAACTGGTGTAGAACAGGTAAATATATATATATATATATATATATATATATATATATATATATATTCTCCCTAGTTATGTACTCGCTATTGACTGTTTGAAGAAATGTTCTCCTCTGTTCAGTATGCATTCACCCATATAGGCTGATGAAATATTTGTATTGTCCAAACATGATCATTATTTTTTCCGCTGCAAGCAAGTGTAAATAAAGCTAGTTGAAATGAACTGTTGTTAATGAAACACTTTTATAAGGTGCATTCCAGGTAAGTATCTCTATCTTAAGACACAATTGTAATAGATAGATTGTGTCTTGATAAGATCATCCACACGTTGGACAAGATTGTTGAAGTTTTCGTTTATTACAACCCCTTTTGTGTACCATGACTTATTTTATCAATAGACTGGAACAGTTTGAACAGTTTTCATTGTAAATCATCAGCTTTCTTGTGATATTAGGTCAATATCTACACTATGAAACTTGTTTGAAGAGAACATGATGGACCATGAGCAGGTTGTGCTCAGGTGAGCCAACACAACCTAAATATTGTGTGGTCGGCGGTCCAAGCATCTCATCATTTACACTCTCAACTTATTACAACCATTGTATTCTAATATTTTAAATTATATCTATCTTCCAAGTAAAGATAAATCTGACAACAAATATATACTAATTGCAGTACAAACAACCTGACAGTCTTTCAGACGAACATAAAACTATAACACAATCTAGTTCCGCTGTTTGTACAAAAATCTTAAAATTCGTATTCTGATAAAATAAAAAAAAATGTCAATTATTCAGCTTCCGGTAGAATCATCCCGACCATGAATCATTAACTCTCACCACTGACATTCTAAATTATAGCAAGGCAATACGAGTATATTGTTCAGATAATTATGCAAATGACACACATGTTCTGCGGGAAGAACAAACATCCAAACTTATATATTCTAAATAAGACACAACCTTGCAATTTGTTTTAGCAGATGATACTAGTATTTGGATATTAACATTTAAATAAATTGCAGCACACATATCCAATTGTGTAAACTCCTACAATGTCCCCAACTTCCAAAGGCACTTTCATTAAATGTCGTATCTGACAGTTGCCAAATGGTCGTTTCTATCAAAATTCAGGAACTTTATTTTATGAAATATAGTAAGAAGCTCATGACAAATTCTACGTGACTAAATATATATGTAGCAATTTCTAGGTAAGCGTTGTATACAGATAGATCCCTTGAGTGATTCTGAGAAGACCTGAACCATGCGCTCTATGAATCCCATTATTATCTTAATGTGTCTGTATTTATGTTGAGGCTCATTAAGGAAATATGGTTAAAACACGGGTGTTATCACATCAAAATTAACAAAAGGCCATGCTATAAATATCATCTTTTAAATTAAAGGAAAAGCAAATAAATTTATTCCAAAAAACGTCAAGCACGTTGGAATTATGACGATGTAAAAACTTATTATCCATCACAACTACTAGTATTTTTCATTTGTCAATACTCACGGAATTTCAAACTTTAAGCATACCTTAAGGTTTAAGATAACCCTGTCTTTACCATGTACCGTTTAGTTTTAGCTGCAAAACACATTTAAACCGTTCTTGTATCCATTCCAGTAAATATAAATTGCCATTTCACTGTAATGAAGACACCTCCAATTCAATAACAAGTGGTCACTGTACTCTATGTCTAGCATTCAACTTTCGGTGTAATTCAAACAATTCATTATAAAAAGTCAACATTCATCTTTTAAAGAAGCAGTGAACAGTGAATAAAGGTGTTTTATGAATGAAGATTATCATAAACGCTATGGAAGTAAAGCTAACAATAATAAAACTACTTACTGAAGCGTTCCTCCATTTCTCAACTAGAACAAGCCACAATCTACCCGTTTTAACCGATGTGTTAGTTGGGTGTACAACTTGTCAAAACTTGCAAATGTGGTGTGATCCGGCTCTATTCTTTACTAACAGGGAGAAAACTTAACAATGGGTAAAATTGATTTATGATAATAGCCATGCGCGTTATTGAATATCTCGCCTATGCCAAATCCATGTACTTGTTTTTACTTATTTTTTAAGGTAGTGTTTCTTTAATTATTTAAAACTTAAATTATTTTACTATTACTATCATCTGCATCGTTGAAACCTAAATAAAATGAACATTAAAATAATATTTGTTTATTTTTTTTTAAGTATATAAGAGGCAAATGTGCTATATTGATAAACATTAATTGGCCCCTGGGAACCGATATAATTGAGACAGGTTGAGCAAAAACCACGCCTCTGAGTCGAATCACACACAAACGCAGTTAAAACAATGCTTTAATATATACTATGACTACTTGGTGGGGATCGAACCCGTGACCTCCCGAGGCGCTAGGCGGACTCCATATCCATTACGCCACGGCGACCTATATTCTAGTATACATTCCAGAAAATATAAATTTCCATGTCACTGTTATGAAGACACCGCCAATTTAAGGGGTCCGAGAGTGCCACAGTCCTAAACAGGTTGACTGAATACTGCAGTGGCCTCTACAACTACCCGCATCAAACAGACTCAAGTCTCCTTCAGAACGACTCCAGACCAGAAGCGGACGATGAAGAGCAATTATAACATTTAATTAATACATTAACATCAATACGCAAACGATATATGAAATGTTTTTACGCATAAACAAGAGCAATTTCGTTCTTTTGAAACAGCATATTGGCACAACGTCTGGTCGCCTAGGACTAGCACCATAAGTGGCTATTTCAGGTGGTTAACGGTCACATAAATTGGCTATGTGAAGCGCTTTAGACTGGTCGTGATCTGGTGCTTGGTTTAGTATAACACGATAACAAGCACTAAGGATTCCGGATATTCGATCCCCCTCTCAACACTAACTGACTAAGTCGTCTTTCGCATGGCATTGAGACATTAAACCGAAAGTGCAATATGCACAAAGCATAACCTGGGTCTTTCTGACTATGGAACTGGACTTCTCTTTGTCTGGCACTACCCACGTAATCCAACTAAACCTAAACGACAATCCGTGTTCACTCGATAACACGTCTGCAACAAACACATCTGAACGGCGGCACCGGTGACGTGTGCATGTTTCGTTCCATCGACTAAGAAACTCGTTCCCACGACTTAACAAGATTACCTAGTCATGCGAATGAGTAAGTTAAACAAGGGAACGAGTTAGTTAGTCGTGAGAACGACTTAGTAAATGATGGAAACAAAATTGTTTACTTGTTGCTACGAATTAACAAATAGTAGGAATGAGACAACACACTCGTGGTAACGACATTATCAACCGATCAGAAAGAACAACGTTTGAAAAGCATTTAAAAGCTCGAATCTGTCCGATTTATATCATCCGAAATGATCTACGCCTCCCTTGTATTAGCCATTGTGAAACATGCATAAAAAAACATGCATTTTGAGTAACAAGCCAACAGAAAGTCAGTGACGTGATCAATTGATGTAAAGAATGGTCTCTCTAAAAAAGCAAGTGTATATGATATGCAAACTTTCAAATAAACTTTATGTTATGCACCGATCTTTGTTTCTATACCGTTAAAGTGCAATTCAACAAAAGACAATAAATGCTTAGTCGCAATAATAGATATACGTTAACTATACAATAAAAACATGAAAAACCTATACTTGGTGACAGTAATCGTGTGATTGGGGATAGTATTATGTGGTAGTATCCGAAATCAATTTGTTTTTAAGCATTTGGTATCAAGCGTGTTGCGTTTGGTGTAAACGTAAATAATTAAACATTTAACCCAAAGCTGTTTGTAACAAACAATAGAACACGCAGCTAACAATAACATTAACATTTTAAAGTAAATTACTACATAAGTAAATTTGAGATATCAACAATAATCTGTAATTTAAAGTAATAAATGATAGATGTTAACATAGGAATGAAGTTAGTTACATTGAACTAATATTTTGACTTTCATACCACTCTTTATATAGCGGTTCAGAAAATTAACTCATTTAATTACTTAGTACATATATTCCTTTAATCTATTCATTTTCCCATTAAACAAAATATAATCTTACAATTTGAGACAAAGTATATTTAACAAAGGAGTACAACTTTATATCACCGTAGTAAAATATATATCATTTCACTGGCAGTCAGGAACTACTTAAGTATTCGTTGAAAATATTATTTGCGATATAATATCTTACGGCTAGAGCTTCCTTTGTATATTTACACAAATTTATCATTAACATTTTACAAGTTGGGTTCAATAAAGTAAGAAACTTAAAAACTGATGGATTCACATAGTAAACAATTTGTATAGATGTTTGCCTTATTTGACGGAAAAATCGACACTTGCATATTAAGTGTAATTCGTCTTCCATGCCCATTTGATCACAACATTGACAGTATCGTTCATTACGAGGAATATGATTACGTGTGTATCTTCCAGTTTGAATTCTCAAAGGGTGGGCAGAAGCCCTCAGTTTTACAAGGTATAGAGGCAAACTTTTTGGAACTAAATCTAAGTACGTTTCGTATTCAAGAGTTGTTTTGAATATCCTATACATATCTAAAACAGAACAATTATTCATATTGCCGAACCATTCTTATATAAATGTATCTATTATTCTACCTTTTTATTCACATAAAACGACTCTGTATTAATTATATTTGCATTTTGAAATATATATGAAAACCCATAATCATTTAACAACTTTTTTTACATTCGATACCCAATTTGAATACCCTTTATCACAATCATTTACCTCTTGCTTATAAACAGTTTGTATGATAATATTTTCACTATTAACATCTTTGAGCCAATATTTTACAATACGAACAAATCTATTTACATACAATGAAAGTTTACCTAACTCTTCATTCTCCGTTGCATTACATGTGTTGCTTTTAACAAATGTTAAGTGAATGCGTTCAATGTCTATTAATTTATTAAAACCCCATATCTCTGATGCATAATTTATAATAGAGTCAACAAAGGCATCAAACAGCTGACACCACATTCCACGTTTAAGATCATACTGTTTGCATTTATATAGCAAAGTATTCAATGCCGTAAGAGCTTTTCCTACTAACTGCTCCTGTTTAAATATAAAACTACCAGTATAATGAACAACAGTTTCAAGATAGTTAAAATTATCGACAACTTCTATATCTTTTCCATTACAATATGTCCATATCTCATTTTAACGAATTCTCCCCCTTTTGCGGAAAACCATTATTTTTGTTTTGCTAGAATTAACAGTAAGTCCCCATGAGGTACAATAAAGGTAAATATTGTCTATTTGAGATTGTATTTCTTCTGGTGATCTACCCAAAATGGCCATGTCGTCTGCAAATAACAGTAAAATTAAAATTATATCTTATATATTTAAACCAGAATGAACGCTGTCTTTTAAAAAAAAGTTCCAAATCCTTAACAAACGATAAACAAAAGAATTGGAGAAATTATTTCCCCATGTCGTGAACTAACGGCGTAGCTTAATTATGCAGAGTATGTCGAGTATGCTTTCATACATGGTTTGACATTTTCATAGATATTTTTAATTATTCGTAATATTTTGACGTGTATACCGGATGTTTACATTTTTAGCCATAATGCATTGCGATATATAATAAATATCAAAACATTTAAGCGTATGAACGTAAACAACATCCAGACGCTTATTTTCCTTTAAAAATATTGTAAAACTGACATAAGAATATATATGGCATCAACAGTTGAACATCCGTTTCTATATCCGAATTGTTTTTCCGAAATGTTAGCATTATTTTCGCAAAACGATTCAATGCGCTTGTTTATTATGGTTGTAAACAGTTTATATAAACAACTAACAATGGTTATCCCTCTATAATTATGTACATCATCCTCAAAGCCTTTTGTATGCCATGGTATACTTAAAACCTCTGTCCACTTTACAGGTAAATAGCCCGAGTTTAAAATACTTTTAAAAACATCACACAAATGACTTGATAAGAGATCAATACACTCAATTAAGTATTCGTTTAAAATATAGACACCACCAGGCGCTGTATTATTCCCCGCCAAAGGCGGAGGGATATTGTTTTGGCGTCTTCCGTCCGTCCGTCATTCCGTCCATCCGGCTTTTTTGTGTCCGGAGCCATTTCTTGGAAGTGCTTTGGCGGATTTTATTAAAGCTTGGTATAAGTATATATATGAATAAGATGATGATGCACGCAAAAATGGCATTGTACCCTATTTGTTAATAACGGAGTTATGGCCCTTTGTATCTTGAAAAATGCTTTTTAATGTAAGCTTAGAGCTTTATCTCCATTAACACATGAGCCAGAGCCATAGAACTTGCCATAGTTGTTCTCAATCATCTGGGGGTGCTTCACATTCAACACCAATAATCGTAGGGGCTGAGGTCAAGGTCACACATTGAGGTCAGAGGTCACACATTTGATGAATTATTCATGATTTAGTCATTCCTTTACTATGCATCAAGGGATTCTGTAATAACTGTCCACAATTGTTCTCCATCATCTAGCTGAGTATCAAATATAAGATCCAGGTTGCTAGGGTCATGGTCAAAGTCACACACAAAGGTCAAAATCACACATTTTGATTAAATATGCCTTAATTGGTAAGGATTCTGCCATACTAAAATGGATTCTCAAAATGTCCTGATGTAGTTGTCTCAATCATCAGTTAGTGCAAGACCTATGTGTTTTTACCAAAGTCAAGGTCACACAATTAAGGTCACACATTTGTAAAAATATTTATTATTAAGCCGTTTTTTTACTATGCATCAGTGGATTCTGTAATAATCTTCCATAATTCGTCTTCATCTTCTTCCTTGCTGTGTGTCATATGTAAGATTATTGTCTAGTGTTAAGGTCAATGTTCATGTCTTGGATAATGTCAACGTCACACAATAGACTTCATGTAAGATCATACGATTCACATCAAGGGTCAAGGTTACACAAATGCTTCATGTCAGGTCGTACGCTTAACCCCTTAACTGACCAGCATTTTTTCCAGAATTATGTATACATCTTTATACTTTATGAAATTACAGTTTCGAAATGTTGTGCTCCAACAAGGGAGAGCATATAGTCGCTGACTTCTCTGGCCTTTCTTCTCTCATGATTACCCCCGCCAAAGGCGGAGGGATATAGAATTGGTGTTGTCCGTCCGTCCATCTGTCAGTATGTTCATCCGTCCGATTTGCACCCATCCTTAAACAAAATGTATGTGGTGGGGGATATCAATTCAACGAATTTGCTTGTTACATTTCAAATGTGTACTTGCATTGACCGTTAAAGGTTGGTCTAATTCTGGAAAAGTACAATTTTCAATGTTCAAGTTATTATTAAAACATTCACAAATCTACCCCTGCATTATGATTATCCGAATTATTGTTACTTAAGTTTTCAAAATACTCTTTAAATACATCTAATGAAATTTTATAACAATTACCTTTATTTTTTTATTTGAAATTTTCCAAAATTCTGTCGGCTTTTTACTTTAATAAAATCAATTTCTGACATTTTACACTGATATGAATTATTTTTATTTATCTTAATTAATTTTGCATATAAACTTTTGTTTTCGAACAACGATTTTCTATTTAAATCGGTCTTGTTTAGGTTAAAATATCTTAAAGCGTCATGGTAGTGATTTCGTGCAGAAATACAGACTTTGTCAAACCAATCTGCATGATTTAAACTACTGTAAATATTGAAAGAAGGTTTATTACTGTACTTAAAGGATTTTGAGAATAACTCATCCGCTTCACTGCGAATGGTGGCTGTGAATTTATCTAATATGGAGTTAATTGGCAATTTTACCTGTGTCTTATATATTCGTAATACATATCAAATAACATAATTCATTTAGACAAATAAGCGTGATAAGACTTCCCGTATTTGTTTTAAACAATACGGAAAAATGTGGAAATATAGCTACGTTCATGAATATCACTTTTTATTATTTCTGGTCGGATATTGTAATAGGATGAATTACATCACGATGTAAAAAGGTTATTTTTCAGAAATTCAAATATACACAGTATTATCATTCGATGTGTCAAAACAATTAAACCGTTCAAGTTTTACATTTAGGACTTTAATTTAAGGAAGTTAAGGATACCTGTCCACTGCCTGGTTCACGGTTTATTATTGTGATTGGTTAGTTTGTTATCAGCGCTATTTATCGATCCACTAAATAAATGCTTTGTTGAGCAAGAGGCGAAAGAAATCTATCAAACAACCAAAATTCGGATAACTTCAGGAAAAGCACCGACTAGCAACCATTATGGAAGACAAACAATGGTGATTTTAAGGCGCGTATAAAATTCCATGTTAATCGTATCATTTCTTCAACTAATAATAATGTAAAATTCATTTCTTTAATATTAAATGTATTAAATTATGCACGACAAGCCAACACTAAAAACAGTCTGGCATGTATAAAAAGTAAAAAATAATGTTAGTGATAAGATAAAAATTTATATCTTAATCCATAATATTTGTGTGCGAAAAGTTATGAAAGTCATTCATATTAATTAGTTATACTTTTTTGCTCGTTTTTATAAAACATTTCCTTTACGCATTTACTCACTTCTTATCAAGACCGCCTGTAATAGCTATACATATCGTATTGATAAATGCAATGTAAATTGCGATGTACCCGAATCAGAGGTCAGGAACATCAAAGTTGTTATAGTCGATAGTAAATGATTGCCCTGATCACATTTATTGAATATATCATTTCAAGCTGGCCCTTATCAATCAGACAGTTAGCAATTTTATAAACCATCAGTCACCCTAGTAGCAGGCGTGAGCAGTAAATCTGTATCCAGACATTTAAAATGCCAACACGAACAAATCATCAGTGTGATTTTAAATGTATGAAGTGTTAGTACTTAAGCATTTAATACAAGAAGACACAACTTAAGTAATGAAAATAAATGTGAAAATCATAATATGACTTACCGAATATGTTATCCATTTTATCAACTAGAATAATCCACAAACTACCCGTCCGTAATGCTTGTACAATTAGATGTACAGCGTGATCTAACATGTAATGTGAGCCATTTCTTATGTTTACGACCAGGAAGAGAAATAAGCAGCGTCGCAATAGTTAATGAAATGTCAGTAGCGATCCGCTTGCGTGCATAAATTATGGAAGTATTTATGCATGTATGTGTTTGTAATGGGAGGGAGGAAGGGAGGGAATGCAAATACCAATCCATTCTTGGTCTAGTTAAGTTATTCTCCCGCCTTAACCTGTAGAGTTGTCCGTTTAACGTAGATAAATGTCGTGTGTGTTGTTGTTGTTGTTGTGTTTCGAAACCAAAATGCGCAATACTTGTTTATATTAATTGACTGACGTAAAAACTGTCTATATAACACCATAATTTACTGGTTACACATCCGGAAAATTATTAAATTACATAACAATCAGTCAAAAAGGACCGATATGTTGCATACACGACCAAATGTCTATACCAATTTACGTACGAATTCGATCTACTACTTTACTTGTTATTACTAAATTTTGGAGTGAATTAAAGCCATTAACTGCTCGCCAAACTAAGTTGAAGAACTAACGAGACAATACTAGAATAACTTACTTTTGTGTTTTAAAGGCCCTATAAAGGTGATAAATCCAATTATTATGCATATAAACTGGTCTAATTTTTACCGGATATCAGTTACTCTTGCATCAAAAATGCTAATAACACAGCTTAGGTGCAACGTTGTCAAGAATTATGGAAGATATACCCGTTTCATAATTGGAAGAAATGTTTACAACTTTGCAACTAACGTGGTATGTAGCCTCAAAGCGGTGACGTATNATATATATTGTTTTTTGCTAAAATATGAAAAAAAATATTTAAAAATCGGTAAAAAATTACGGATCGTCACCTTTATAGGGCCTTTAATGGGTTGATGATTTCACAAACATATTTGGTTGCCATTGTTACCAACCAGAACACCACAAAACATGCAATAAAGGTCCCGCTTTGAGGTCAAATGTAATGATAATCTTAATGAAATGTTCCGTTAAGGATCTGCAAATTTAAGGCATTATCATACAGGAAACTTCTTTTAGCCTATGTAATCAAGGACGACATTTCCGCACATGAATTAGGCCCGGTTTCCCCAGAAAGCGGCTTAGATATATATGGACTGTTTATCACAACAATGTCCTCATAACAAAACAAAAAAAATATTTATATTCTGTAAAATAATATTGTAACGAGCCGAGCGGTTCTTCTTTTTCTTTTCCTTATTGTATCGTCTCTGAGTCCAGTCAATCTAGTCCAAAAATAGGCGTAACCTCAAACAAATTGCAACAGAAAGTATGATGACTGATTTTGATACTTCAACCCTCACTCTTAAACATATCAAAAGTCTAGAAGAAACTAATAAAGGAAAAACTAAAAAAAAAACAGTTGGAGTAAGTGTCTGTACCGGAGAAAATTACAAAAAAAATATAGAGTTGATGATTGTGAATGGTCTGTTTTTTTTTTTTCAAATCTGCAATTGTAGGTGTCCTATGTTTTGAATTAATAAACTAAACACAAAGTATGCATTAATAAGTTTATTAAGCAAACTTAAAATTTTCGAATTATTAGTTATTGACCAAACAATAGTTAAAAAGTGGGTGGGGTATTTCAGTACCTACAAATAAGACAATGCCCGGTGAACGTAAACAGAAATGTTTTGTTTTTTTAATATGTTTTATTTATGCAAATGAATCTCTATGGTGTGGACAAGTAATCGTATGCTTTTACTATATTTTGCTTATATAAATATATATTAAATCATTGCTTTAACTCATTATTACCTGCTGCAAATTTTGGCAGACGATTTATTTACTTAAAAAAGCAAATATCTGCCTTTTGTGGGCATGGACTTTACGTCTATTGTCCATATAGCACCCGAAAACATTGTTACAAAAGGATTAGTGTCTGCTTTAAGTCGTTATTGTATTCAGGGACGTATAAGGTAAATCCAGTGACAACAATTTTTGTAAAAAATGTAATAAAAAACATTTGACTTTGTCATTTAAGATCATTCGTTTTCAAGTTTACCTTATTAAGGGTGGCTGAAAATGAGATACCCAATTATACAAAATAAAACCTCAGTCTGTTTAATTTACAAGTAAGTGCAGTTCATGCAGTCTTACTTGGAATATTGTTACATTCCTGGATATATTATCCGTTTGAAAGGTATCATACTATTTTATAATGAACAACTCTAAATATTAAATGACCAAAAATAATATATCTACAAGAACACATTTCAACATGCACATAATACATTATTTACAAGAACACAGCGCAAAAGCGTAAACAAGAATATCTGATCAACCATATAAATAAGACTTTGAACACCATAGTTCCGAACTAATTGTCGTCGGAGAAATTGTATATGCCTTTCGGGTCATTCTTGAAAATGACCCAATTGTTTTGCATGTTTACTTCAAAACTGATCTTGAGTTTAAACAAAAGTGCCAATGCTTTAGTTATGTAGTATGGTTATCTAGTATACATGTCTTTCAACAAAAAACTATTCCGAATACGAGTTTATGAATTGTGTGCTGTTTGAACAACTTGTACCCTTACATTCACAGCAAGCAGTGGAGCATTCGAGTCCAGTTTTCATACAGGTGCACTTTTTCGAGTCAGAATTCTGCTTACATTCACACCTGATTATGTTGACAAGTTTTAAGGAGCAACCTGGATATCTGTCTTTATAGGTACGTGAGATTGTCCTGTAGGTTTGCCCAACCCAAATATGCTGGATCAAGTGTTGATTCCTTACGAATCCACTCCTACATCTGCTGTGCTAAATGTTTGTTTTGGAAAAGTTTACCATTTCAAAAATATTGAAGCCAAAGTGAGTGCAGCTGTTGGATTTTTTGAAATTGCTAGTTTATCTTTTTGGAAGGATGTGCACATGCCATCTAAAAACCTATTGCTGTAGACGGATTAAAGTCAATTTGACCAGAAACAAGCTTCTCGAACTAATCAACAAGTTCGTCTCTTGATTCATTACAAGCAGTATACTGTCTCCATTAGCTAATTTTAATATGAGCCTGAAATAAGCTGACCGATACAACAAAGGTCATCCATAATAAAATAAAAACCACCAAATCACACCGAGAATACCTTTGAGGAGACTTGTGTCGTTTTCATTGCATATTAGTTGGACCGCTTTTCAATACAATCACTGATCAAAGGTAACGATAGCAGGTTGTTCATACTCGCATGCATGCTTGCTGACAAAGGATAACGTAATGTAAATACATAACATATCACCTGGGTCCATGTCTATCATTGATAAAAAATACACCAGAAGATTTTTCAAGAAAATCTTCCTTTCTCACCAAACACTCAACCGCGCACCTTCCGAGCGTAACAGAGCATCTCAGAATAAACAGAGTTACCGCCTAAAGTTTAAACAATAAAAACATTATTAAAATGACTGGAAATGTTTTTTTTCAAGTATAATAATAAGGTTTAGAACATATAAATGCACATGACTGTAATTATTTGATGAAAAACAAACCTTTGCATGATGTAGAAATCTACTGCGAACATACGAGATTCAGCCGTCTGCTGACAAGTTGACAGAGGTCGTCAATGTACACTACCCATAATTCAACAAAAGGTCACGGGTCACTTCCTTTAAATATGGCGTCTATCCAAAAATGTGATTGTAATCACCAACACAAATAGATTTTATATGGATATGAACCATACAATGGTAAATAAAGCATAGTAGATGTTGATAATAAGATGTTTAGTTTTATATGCAATAAGAAATTACACTTTACATAGAGTTAAAATGTAAGACATGTTTATAAACACAAACTCGTAACCTATTTAATTAAAAATGTCAACAAAGGGCACGAGAATATTATTTTGGAAATGTTCCAGCTAAATTGACATTCGCACAAAACGACAAAATTTCCATTTTAAAAAGGCCTTGTAAAATATAACAAGAAACAAAAATGCATACATTAAATTCAAAGACGCGAAATAACATTTCAGGTTTAAAAAAAAAAAAAAAAATGTCGGCTCGGTTATGGGTAATAATAAATCGAAATCTGTAAAATAATATTTTTGTTTGTAACCTTGTTCATCTATTATATAGAACATACGGCGGTAACTAAAATCATTTCTACAGCAGTATTAGTAGCGCGTTAGATTTTCTTTAAAAGGTATCAGCTTTAACTACGGGTAACGCAATAGTTTATGCGACTCTTTCATGCTTTTATAAATATTTAAAATTATTAAATTAAAAATGTATGCGTTAGTAAATGCATTAGGTGACATTTTTTTAAAGTAAGAAAATATGTGAACAAGTCTCTTTAAGTTTCAGTCCGTGTTGTAATTTGAGTAATATAGTATTTCATTTTAAATGCACAGAAGGTCCAACTATTCAAAAGAGCTGGTGTAAACACCAATGCGCACCGTATTCAAGTTTTAAATAGGAGATATATCGACCCAGATATCGCACACCTGAGTACAGTAGGGTCGATACACCTAGTTGAGAAACACGTTATAAAAATGAACATTCTTGTTCTATTTAAGTGTATTATTTTGTGTTGTAGTGGAATTGACGCATATCTGCTCACATGTAAGTATACATATTATGTTTGACTGTTCTTCAAACACGATACTAAGTCTATGAAACATGATTTTACAAAGGTTTACATTTGTTTCACAACATAGTATTACATTTAGGATTATGTAAGACACAATAAATACGTGCTGTAAATCAATGCTTACCAGTTAGATTTAAAATAACTCGACACAACTGAAAACTGTTAAGTATGAAAAGAGACACTAAGTTAAATCGTGCTTTTTCTACATAAAAACATATGATAAATAAATCTTCAGACGATATAGGTTATTCAATTAAAGAAGTTATGACTTCCACTCATACATAGACTAGTTTTTCGTGTACAGGTAGTTTTCGTTTAACATGTGGTATACAGGTTATTTAATGGGACAATATTTCACATAAAGGCTATAAGATGGGATGGTTGGGTCTCTAAGATACGATTCTGTACGAGGGTTTAATGAACGGAAAGGCAAATCCGATAGTTAATTTTAGAGCGGATTAGGTGTATACAATATTATAGAACCTTCGTCTGGGAAAACTGGGCTTAATTAATGTTCGTTAAGTTTTGTTCCAAATAAGCCTATGCATTCTGCACAGGCTTATAAGGGACGACACGTTCCGCTATTAAGGAGTTTTTTGTTTAAAGGAAGTCTTTTCTAAGCGAAAATCCGGACTGCACAGGCTACTCTGGGACGACACTTTACGCACATGCATTAAGTCCAGTTTTCCCCGGAAAATGCATGATGGGGTATTGTTGTTGTTTTTTTTTTACCTCACCTATGCATAAAGCGTGGTTTTTAAGTGTGAGTGTTAAGGCCACCTACTTAAAATAATCACAAACAATTTTAATTTTGTTTTTCCAACCGAGCGCGACTATCAAAATGTTCATGTGGCTTGTGTCGTTTTTTTTTATAGCGCGTCGCGTTTCAAAACCGAAAGCGCACTTTCAGTATTGAAACGCGACGCGCGATAAAACTATACACGTGACATTCAATTTGACAATCACCGGAATCCATATGGGCAACAACAAATATTATGTTTTGCAGACCAAATCTTTTGTGACGACTATAAAATGACGTCACATATTGGTGAGATATCGCATCGCCCGAGACATTATATGACGTCACCCAGGATTTGTCGTTACGACTTCCGGCCGGACAGGAATGTCCTCGGCAGTGGCGGCATCATGTTCTACTTTACAGAGCTGAAGCTGTCGCATTCTTGTGAACGGAGTTATTTAAAATTTATGGACGGCTTTGGTGGGGTGACGGGTAAATGCATTTCATACATGATTGTAGCTTATGTTGGTAATGTCAAAGAATACGTGATTTGTGTTAACTAACCTTAAACAACGTTAAAGAAGCCCCGAAATTGAGTAAAACTACTTTCTCTTGCAACTCTTGTCTCCATTGCTATAAAAGGGTTTCCAGATATTCTTTATTGGCCGACAAACAACGCAATAATAAAATGTATTTCTTTCACCGCGTTTTGTTTGCATAAGCCGACCGCGGATTTTTGTTTTTCAATTCGTCATCTATTTTCGTGATGATATTAACTTGAATTAAAATTAAATAAATGAAAACCTCAAGTGATGTTGTATCTCATGTATATACGAACCTTCAGTTAACACATACAACAGAGTTACTATTTTTGTGGCGGCGAAAAATGTGTTTTTCGCTTCTAAAAATACTAGCCGGCCACCTTATCTCGGCTTGGCCAAATTGATTTTGTCAAAGCAACGTAACACATACTTCTAAATGGGGGTTTTGTGACATGATGGCACTCGTATTTTTTTATTAGCTCACACGAACAAGAATAAGAGTTTAATAAGGCCAATTTGTTTAATGACAACTCTTTTCCGTGATTTTTCTTCTCTCCAGCTTATTATTGCATTATATAAATATAATAGTTAACAAACGTTTCAGGTCTTGACGAAAAGCTTTGCATTAACAACGACACTCTTCTAGACGAAAACGTGTTTTTCACCACCAGCGAAAGCACATTAAAATAGAGTATTCAGATCCGTACGCTAATATGAGTTTCACCATAAGGTTTTCAGCTTATTCTATGAAAGGTATATACATTCATATTACCACAATAATATAGTTTACGTACTTACAAAGTATTAACTTACAATATGTTAATATTTTAACTCGAACTGCAATTACAGTTTTATACTAATTTTAAGATCTTGAATTCCGGATTTGTCACGTTTTCCATGACTTTGTCATATTCTTCTCTCTCCTATTGTTCCATTTCTTTTCTAATTCTATAATTGCTTCAACTAATAATGAATATTAATGATTTATAGAAAGGTGTTTATTTCAATCCAATACGCCATATGAGGCGCACGTGGACAACATATTTTCACAAGNAGTTTTCAGCTTATTCTATGAAAGGTATATACATGCATATTGCCACAATTATATAGTTTACATACTTACAGAGTATTAAATTACAACGTGTTTAGATTTTAACTCGAAATGCAATTGGACATAGCTTATACAAATGTTAAAATCATACATTCCGGATTTGGCACCTTTTTCATAACTTTATCATTTTCTTCTCTCTCGTCTTTTTACACTTCTTTTCTTATTATACAATTGCTTAAACTAATTATGGATATTAATGATTTATATATAGGTGTGTATTTCAATCAAATACGCCATATGAGGCACATGAGGACAACATATTTTCACAAAAAATAAACAATACATGTATATATATATACATGTATTGTATATATATTTAATTATTTATTTATTTATTTATTTATATATACATATCTAATTTTTCGGACGTGTCGATTTTTAGACTATGGCTGTGAGGGACACAGATGCCCGAACAAGCTGTGCGTACCGTCGGGGTATGACTGTAGCTCCGATATTCGGATATGCGGAGCCGCGAGCAACAGCTGTTCCGGAAAGACCAACTTCGGCGAACAGATTTCTAGCAAGATCTTTGTGGACGTTTTGCGTTATATTGGAATCGCTATTGTGGTGATAGCTGGTGTACTGATTCTAAGGAAGCTGTTCCAACATAGAACGAAGTACTTGTCGAAATGCCACGACAGTTTTGAATATGGGTGTTGGAGATCATGCTGTTATCAGGTACGTTTAACTGTTTTATGGTCTTCAATTTGAACCTTTCTGTGTACTTAAACAATATAGTTTTAAACATTATTCTCGCATTGCAAAGTGGTGGTCAAAGTATTATGAATTGTTATTGCTATAAGATATCGCATAAAAGGAATGTATAAATCGGCGTAAAGTGTCGTCCCTGATTAGCCTGTGCGGACTGCACAGGCTAATCTGGGACGATACTTTACTCAAATGCATTACAAGCTCGTTGCTCTCTTGCGTGCATGTTTTGTCATGTATTACTTTTTTAAACTTGGTGTTATTACATCTGTTGTATGGAAAAACAAGCATCAACGAGTAAGTTTAGAAACATGTGTAGAGATTGGTCATGAATTGTTCTACGGTCACCACTTTACTATGGATGTTTAATTAAGTACTGCAGATGTCAATTACTGTCATAACTAGGTGAATTAATTTCGTCGTTACGCTTAGGAAAAGTGATAAAGCGTAATGTAATTACTAGCAAAATCATGCCCATATTATGTTTTTGTCGGTTTGATTTGCACGTCGACCCACGGATACGAAATTCCGTCAACCATTTCTTGCCAATCTAGCTGCCATGTTAAGAAAACCTAGGACTGCGAAAACATTTTCCAGACATTTTCGGGACAAGCATTTAAAAGTAACAAACATATGTTTTTACATTTCTATGTCTATTTGATTGTAGCTGTTGACCGTTCATAATGTTTTCATGGATGGAGGCGGATTGTTTTAACGCATATATACTTCAATAATGTATTAGGATTGGCATTGTCTGAAAGATTCCCATATAATAAACGGCAATTTAACAGTTTTTCTTGCTATATTAAAATAACTTTAGTTATTTGCATGTAGTATAATAAAATAAAAATATAATACGTAGTATAATAAACATAATATAGGTCGCGGTGGTTATACGATATTATGTTTGTCTAGCGATAATGTCTCCTTTCTGGAAGTACTGGTTTTACCCAGGAAAAGGACTCATGTACGTTCGAGCATAATTAAATAATTTAAACAATTCTTACCTCGAACTCATTGCAGATAAGTGTGTGTTGCAAGAGCGGTCAAGAACAGCGTAATTGCGATATCACCATGACCCGCCAAAGACATTTACCGGAAACAGCCGATCAATCAACGACACGCCCCGAAACGGAAACAGCCGAAAGCAGTACAACAATGACCGATGGAGATTCCAGTGTTACAATGCCACCAGTCCTTGATGGAAATAATCCAAGGCGGGGAGATGCGGATGTTCCAAATGTGAATGACCCACCGCCATCATACAGTCAATTAGAATTGTACAGCGCGGACAATCGTGCGCACACTGATGCAGATATACCTGCTTCAGAGACGCCACATACTGATGGTCACTATTTTACATTGACCAACGCTGATTCCTCTGAAGTGATATGACTTGGTTCCATTAATATCGACACGGCTTCAGTTATTGGTGCTCACAGTAGTGAAGAACATGTATCTGAACCGGAAGTGACGACAAATTTTTCAGTTGATGAAGCTTTACCCAGTTCACCTCCACCTTCGTACGACGAAGCCGTGGACCCTCCTTTGTATAGTGACGTAATCGCGCACAGAAGCGAATATATGGCGTAAATTTTATAATCAATTTCTTAAAAGAAGCACTCAAAAACTTATGTTATTGAAAATATGTCGTAGCTTTACAGTACTACGATAAACCGAACAAACTAGTGCCATATAAAAACTAGAGCTTTGTCACAGATGTGACGCATCGCTGCACATGCTGCATTGACACAGAATTTTTTGTATGCTGTCTTCACAAAACAATAGAAGCTCATTTATGACGATTTTTAAGAATTATTTTGCCATTATCATTTATGGCCATTTTGATCTTTGAACTC
Source organism: Dreissena rostriformis (assembly GCA_007657795.1). NCBI lineage: Eukaryota > Metazoa > Mollusca > Bivalvia > Myida > Dreissenidae > Dreissena > Dreissena rostriformis. The sequence goes on along the minus strand of VMBQ01005868.1, from coordinate 26,956 downwards.
TTGAATTTTTTCAGATGACACGCCGTCCAATGACTGTGAACAAAATTAATGTACAGAGTGATTTTTTTTAAATCTCACAATTAATGACATAGTAATGGCCATTTTTGACCTTTGAACTAAAAGTGTGACCTTGACGTTGGAAATATCGACGTAATTCTTTCGCATGACACACCGTCCAATGATGGTGAACAAATGTGCCAAATGATTTTAAAATCTCACAATGAACGACATATTTATGGCCATTTTTTACCTTTGAACTCGATACTTGATATCGACGTACTTCTTTCTTCTACTGACACACCGTCCAATGATGGTGAACAAATGTATCTAGTCATTTTAAAATCCAACGATAAATGACATAGTTATTGTCCGGACAAACTTTTGGTTTAAAACGCAATAAGTGACCCCGTGACCTAGTTTTTGACCCGGCATGACCCATATTCAAACTTGACATAGACATCATCTATATACAACTTCTGACCAGGTTTGGTGAAGATCGGATGAAATGTTCGGGACAGACAGACCGACCGACCGACAGACCGACCGACAAAGTGACTCCTGTATAGCCCAATTACCAATGGTAATGGGGGTATAATAAACAGATGTTCTCAAATTTTTTAAGTAGTGTTATATTCAATTGAACTAAATGTTCGAAAAACTTAACATAAACGAGTGAAGCATATTAAAACGTTAACAAATTGTCTTTAACATAAAACAATTAATATACGAATTACCGTTATTGCTCCAAGTTTCCGGACGCTAACAATAGTAAAATTGTTTTATGTCCAAACATTAAGATACATACAAATATATTCCCAGAAGTCAGTGTCACCCTGAACAAATACATATTGCATCGACGTTTGGATACTGCAAAATCATTTTTATTTACGTTAATTTAATGGGTAGACCGATCCACGAATGTAAGCTCGCAGCGAAAAATTATTTCTAGAATTATTCCCATTATTAAAAGACTGAATTACCGTAGACACAATAGACATTGTTATACAGGGCATCCACTAGGAGTTAAATGAGGCTGTCTTGTCTAGACGGTGTCGGTAAAAAAGGGGCATCGCCTTCCAAATTGTTAACAAAAATACGTTTGAATATGATGATTTTTGCAATTTGGGGTATACTTTGTGCAGACTGAATGTTGGACTTGTGTGTTCAAAAAATGTATCCAAAACAATGGATATGTTGTTCATATTTTTTAATTGCCTTGTGGTAAAAACTTTCGTTCATCAATGCAAAAACCTACATCGTTATTTGAACACATAAAAACACAATCATAGTTGAATTCTAACTTTATAGTTTACACATTATTTATTAAACGTGTTCAGAAATGTTTGTATCACACTACTTGGTAAAATGTGTCAAATTACCCATCTTGAAAATATTATGTTGCAATTATATTAACATGTAGAACGCTTCTATAGCATTTGACACTGGCATTGGTTTTATTAATATGCAATACATCTGTAAAAAATATAATTTGACCGTTGACTTAAGTAGGTAAACATGTTTGTATATTGTCATTATGCTATGCATATTTATTGTGTGTCTTCTTGAGCTTAAGTTAGTAAACAGTATATATAATGTGTATGATACCCATTTGTAACAACAGGATCTTAACTTGAAGTAATGATGGTCGACATATACATTTCCAACACAATAAAAATATGAGCATATATTTAAAATAAACATTTTTCAAAATATGGAATTATCTGTACTGCTGTTAAGAGTGTTTTGTTTTGATGTTCATAAAGCAGGATAGTTTGAGTGCAAAAATCCCTCTTGCACGAAGACCTCTTATATAACTATTAAATTATTTCAAAATGCATTTATTTGAAACAAAGTTACTATTACCATCACGTCCTGTTCAGCAATCTGGATTGAACTTATTTAAATGCAATAATATTCTGGAAACATGTCATCACGTTCAATATTGTGTTCGTTTGTGCCAAGCGTACCATCTTAGTGGGTAACCAGGTAATAAAGTCGATTAACTGTGGCAATCAAGTACCGTCTCCTCTAATAGATGATGCGTGAACCAAGCCAACCGCGCATTGTAGGAACTGTTTCGTAGCTTATTGGCTTATATGTTTATTAGACGTCGGACGGAAGTTTACAAGATGTCTCGGCAGTTAAGGGATGTCGCAATACCACCCCATGAAGGAATGTCGGCCGCAACACGCCGTACTTAAACAGTAACACAGTAATATCAAAGTTACACAGTAATATCAAAGTGTCGAAAGCGTTGAAAGGCAAACAATGAGGTTTATGCTGAAGTAAATAATCAATATTCAAATATTCAGTTAACGGAAAAACAATTTGAATGTTTATCATAACAAAGCAATTCGACAAAAAAAAAAAAAAAAAAAAAAAAAAAAAAAAAAAATGAAACAAAATGTGATTAAATATTGCAAGTTTAAATTAAATCAATAAAAATGTGACGTTAGTTTGCTCCACAAAATTAGCATGTGTATGCCTATGCAATTGTAATGGCCAAGTCAAAGGGCACATACATGTGTGTATCACTGGGGATGAAAATGTTCAACTCGCCAATATTAATCTGGAACTGATCTTTATGCATGAATATATTAGTTTCCCCTATGGAAACGAATGGAGACTAAGCAATACGTATAATGTTATGGCTTCAGTTAATTTGTGAAAAACTTGCACGAACAAAACTGAATGCAAATAAAGGACACAATCTTAGCGTATAATTTAAGCTTATGGAGTTCACGAATGCCAGGTTCATGTTGTCGATCTATTTAGATGTTTGAGCTTGTGCACATCATGGTGATAACAGACTGTAAGTGTAAATGTAATCGTTATACAAATGTTGAAAAGACGTTTGCTTGACAAAGTACACAGAACCGTTTCTCCTTTATGTTGGTTCGTTATCATATTGGTGACATGGATCAATCTTCCAGGTCTCTGGGGCGTTTCGCAGGCCTATCGCCAGAGAGTGAGCTCTACTCGTCTGCGATTTTCACGGAGGGTTATGTATTTTACCCTCGCTGGTGAATTCCCTACCTTCTCATATCGTTCAAGGTCTTCATGGACAAGTGGAAAAGTCCAATTTTATGACACAGGGGAATAGGATCTTGTGTTTGTATAATAATATGTTTATCCTATAGGTAGACCAACACACATTCAGTTTACCATTTATGTGTCATTTGTTTTAAAGAGCTAAACAGATCAAAGCGTATGTTTGTATGGCTGCACTAAGAAAACTAAATTAGTGTGGACAACAGAAAGGTTATTAAGCCAAGCTTAGAATAAATGTATCAGGAGCTGGGGCCTTTTGTTCGTTCATAGACAATGGTCGTTGACGGCCTTTTCACAATTTTGACTCGGACACTTCACACATCTAACACGGTAACAATATTGGACAATAACGGTCATTTCAATCGGTGAAAATCTGACAACTCAGAATTGTAGAAAACGGCTATTTCACAATTCATTTCCCACTTCTGAAAACTAGCGTCTTGAGTATGGGAAAGCAAAAAAGCAAACTCCAGTGAAAAAGTATTTACACAATTAGAACTTTTAGAACTACTTGCGTTTGATCCACAATGAACACCACAGTGTTCAATACCAAAATTCTTTCCTTAACACTTTATTCGTTTTTGAAGATTACCTGTATCAATAAAATTGCCATAAGTGTTGGACAACTCTGCAACAGCACAGTCCAAATAACTACCTTCCGATGTAGTTCGCCGAATTCGCCATTGCTTTTGTATCATTTGATATAAAAAATGTATGACATTTTTATATTAATATATACCGAATAAGTATTGTGCCTCATCACTATTTAAGGTCATAAGAGTGCATTTTGTAATTAAATGGTTAAGAAAACATTGGAAATAGCACATATGCGGAAAAAACACAGAAAATCTAGATATCGTATTACAGTTCTAAAACCTTAAATCATATCACACATTATTGTATGTATTAACTTTTATTTTACGAAGAGTTTTATTAGAAGGTTTAACAAACTTTGTTATACGTTGCTTGGTCTTGAAAAATATGGAGCCGACATTTTAAGAACAACATGGAAAAAAATGTATTATGTCCATTCATAAACTATTTACAGAGCAAGCACATGCGCATTGTAAAAAACCTTAGAAACCAATCGGAAGGGCTAGACCAATGAGAAACATTGTACATGATACAGATTAATACAGGGAGCGTAATCTAGCCAGTAATTATCCCCAAATATTGCCGAGTTAAAAACAGTGTTTGTTGAAATATGTCCAAGAATAAACATTTAACTGCAATTTGACATATAAAATATGTGTTTTATCAAATATTTTCTAATACAAATCTTGAGTGTATTCGTTAGGCGGTCCGGATCGACGGAAAGACATTCTTTACTATTTAATGCCGTCTTAAATTATACATTCTTTCAATTGTAGACGGTGCTTTAATGTTTCAATGTTATTGAAGGAATTTAAATACGAAAATTATTACGCAGTCTGCATCAACAGCGGTCCGAACAGATAATCGAGATAAAGAACATGGCTGGTGTGAATAAACAAAACAAACATGTAATCGTACAATAAATCGGCCAAGAAAATCAATGCAATCAACGAACAGCGTAAATTGAAATGAAGGTTTTAACGAAAAAAGTACACAGTATAATTCGTAAAACGTTATGATCTTTCCAAATAGTGGAAAAATTACAATCCAAAGCGAAAGGCAAATACCATAACCTCGTTTAAAGAACAATAACACAAACAAGTTGTTATTTTTCATGTGGTCGGTAATTACAAAAGCTTAGAACACTACGCAATTTAATATATGTATTCAAACGGGTTATCACTTTAATGTCAATAAATCCCATTGGACATGAGTGCGCAATTAACCATACAATAATACTAACAATTGCAACGATTTTTTTCAGATACAAATAGTTTTCCTCTATTTCTCTCTTGTTAACAAAATGTCGTCCCGCGCTATAATGTAGGTCCATTTCGGCAACCGCGAACCGGTCCTACCAATAATTTTCCAATTCCAACCGACTTATTTTAATGAATGCTACATATATTTAAATCAGTGTATACGAAAGTTATTTACTGAATCTTTTCAGTAAATGAACTTTAGACAGACATAAACGTCCAGCAAATCAGAAAAAATGAAAAATCGGCGTGTACGCATAACACAACTGCACCGAATATTGGCAGAGTGATTGTTTGCCAAATAAAATCTACACCGAACATGGCCGGGTGGCCTTTTTTCCTGACCGCAAAATCAACAAGTTTCTCCCGATACTCAATTCCGATTTTCAGCTCTCAAACGACTCATTGGCTACCGCCAACAGGCTAACAATCCGAAGTAATTACGTGTTTGTTTGGATCGATGGCGGCAGTTAGACTACCATGAAAGTCGGATATCGCGCGATTTTTTCATTTGCAGACTAACGCGATAAGGTAATGCAACATATGAATAGTACCGTGTCGAAGTTTGAAGAATTTGATGTGGAAACTACGTGCTTTACAAAACATGACATATTTAATGATAAGAACTTACTTTAATTCGTGAATTATGTCAAGAATATAATTCCACAGGCTGGGTATTTACTACTAGCTAATAGAAACTTAGAAGAAGACGCTGTGTTTGCAATTTTGTTTTAACAGTACTCTTATACGATGTACTGGTAATTTGTCACAACGAAACCAGACACTGAATAGAAGGATACACAATGCGATTTTTGGTGTATTTTTTCTACCTCTTGGTTGTATGTTCTCTCGTTTTTCTTGGTGTTCATGGCGATGAACACACGGAGCATGATTTGCACAAGCGACTGTTCCAGTTATACAACTCAAACATAATGCCACGTAATGTGACATCGTCGGACCCGTTTAACGTCAAGATCGAGCTCTTCCTGATTTCGATTGATGAAATTAACGAGCTTCGACAAACAATCGCCGTAATTGCATTTTTAGAAATAACCTGGACGGACCATTTCTTAGAATGGGAACCCTTGGAGTATTCTAACATAACTTCAATAAATGTAAAGGTCAAGGACATTTGGACTCCGGATATAGCTCTTGAGAACACATTGGACAAACATACTGATGTGATGGACGAGGCTGGGAATGCGATTATTTCATCTAATGGGAGTGTTATCATGTGGCCGTATGGAAAGTACACTGTTTCTTGTAAACTATCTATTGGACAATTCCCGTTCGACAAGCAGACGTGTGTTTTTGATTTTTTCTCATGGACCAACCCGAGTTCAAGGCTCGTTTTAAGCAGCCCGTCAACGGAAATAAAGAGGAGCTATTATAAGGAAAATGGCGGATGGACCCTCAAACGCGGACAGGTAATCAGCGAACGGAGGCAAACCGGCGAGGATGCATGGGATCACGTAATCTTCACGTTAGAGTTACAGCGCAAATCACTGTTCGTAGTTATAAACATGATGGTTCCGATAATATTCATTGCATTTCTTAACACTTTTTGTTTTATATTGCCGTCGGATAGCGGAGAACGGATAACGTTCTGTCTTTCCCTATTTCTCACACTGGCCGTGTTCATGATGATTGTTAACGAGTCCTTCCCAGAATCTTCAGACGAGGTGTCGAAATTCGGCGTCTACATTGGCCTTCAACTTATCGGATGCGGCATGTCGATCATAGCTACAGTTTTGTCGCTGTGCTGCTTTTACGAATGCGACCACACACCTGTACGTTCATGCGTCCAGTCGTTTGTTAAGGCAATGTGCGTGCAAAAACGTTATCAAACACATCAGCATCACGCCAACAATCAGGTACAAGCAAATACGAATGACGTTGAAATCATAACCGCGGCGATTGAAACGATCGACGACTGTGAAAAAAGGGATGCATGTCTGTCCAATGGAAATGGACGGAAATATCATGAACCTCAGGTTACCTGGAAAATGGTTTCCTGTGCGTTGGACCGATTTTGTTTCATAGCCTCAATAGTTTGGCACGTTGTTCTATTCAGCGTTTTCCACGCAATCTTAGTTTCATAAACACGTGGCGGATTGAATCCTAGCTTAAATATAAGTTACTTTCCGAGGGCTTACATCTGAAAAGAATCTTCGAACTAAATATAAAAAGACGATACCTTTGAGAATTTGATTCGCTAACAATTTGTATTCATACGTGGGTTTGTTATTTATCATTTTTCCGGCGAGTCCTAGGTGACAATTGTTGTCTGACGTGGAATACTGGACATTGTTATTGGATATGCAAAGTTGATTGTTAAATTAAGACTTTAATTAAACCTGGGTTGGTACAGGAACACAAACAATTGATCAAAAACGGATTTTTCCTCGGGGACTCAAGTGATCATTCATTTAAAAGGAAAACACAAACGTTTTAGAATTCAGAGAAACCATTATGTGATAACGGAATAGGAATGCATAACAACCTGATTGCGCTGCGTTATGATACAAAAATTATGCCAAAAAAAAAAAGTATCGGATATATTAATGGTGAATCTAGAAATGCTCCTGATCAATTTAGTAGTTGTATGATGTATATGTTATCATTTTTTCAATGGCCTATTTCAAATGAAAATTGGCTTAGGCGGGTGGAATTTCAAATCAACAACAACCAGTTGTAATTATAATTATGTAATTCATTAATACTATTCAGAAACGTGTCAATTAAATCTCATTTAAAGTCAATATAATTAAAGGTCCTTACAGTCATAATTTGTCTATGTTTAAATATGAAAAACGTGAACGTCAATTTTAGAACTTTTTGTTATTGTATTTCCTTTGAACATTTCATGTTATGACACATTTCATGACATATTTAATGCAAAAATAATGAATATGATTTCCAACCAGACAGCGTAGTTATGTCTGTGAGAAAATTCTGGGAAACCATTGATTGCACAAAAACTGTATATAGTCTAATCCACAGGTACTTGAATTTGTTTTTTGATCCTTATATATATAATAAAAGAAAAGGTATCCAACGATGATTTCACAGGTGTATTTAATAACGCTATGCAACAGCATGAAAGATCAAATAATGCACACAAATGTCGTTGTGGTTGCCAGCAGGGAGCCTCAATCTATGATTAAACAACGCTTATTTGATGAAAACCATCAAGAAGGTCCAAACCAGCTTAAAGTTTCACAAATATGACCCCAAAATAGCAGTGTGTAATTCTCGACGTCCAAACGTCAGTTATGACCGAAGGCAATTTTCAGTCGATTTTTCACGATAAAACAAGAACTTTGCTATAAAATCCACATACGTGTTTCATTTACTAAGTTTTCATTCGAACTACGTCGTTCTTTAGTCCCAGTTGAACGGTAAATGTCGAAAATTCAGAAGAAACAACACATTTTGTGTACTTCGCACCATCACGACCACCATTGTGAGGCAGAATCGGTGTTACGGAAAGAAGACGTTTCATTGGTTGAAAATAAAATTGGTAAACTTGTTCTATAATTTACGACTCATTCAATCAATCGATAACCAGACAAAATTTAGCGCGTTCCAACAATAACATGTATACTGTTTGAACTTATAATATAATATTTGGTGTATTTTGTACTTTTTCTGAGTATTGTTGTTTTGCAGTTACTAAAGAACGATGTATTTCGAAGGAAAATTTAGTTACTGAAAAACGTACGTGGAGTTTATAGCGAAGTCTCGTTTTATTGTGAAAATTCGACCAAAAATCGCCTTCCGTCATAACAGACATTTGGACGTCGAGAATTACACATGGCGATTTTGGGTTCATATTTGTGAAACTTTTAGCTGTTTTGGACATACTTGGTGGATTTTCATCAAATAAACGGTGTTTAATCATAGATGGACGCTTCCTGCTGGAATCAACAACGACATATGTGTGCATTGTTTGATCTTTGATGCTGTTGCATAGTGTTATTCAATACACCTGTGAAATCATCGTTGGCTACCTTTTCTCTTATTATTTATATAAGGACCAAAAAATTTGTTCAAGTACCTGTGGTCTAATCAAACACCAGTTGAAACTGGAACCTTTTAGAAAACATTGTGTATCTTACACTAAACAGATTACAAACGTATTAATTGCATTAAATAACATATACATTGGCAAATATGTTATGACATACACGCTTTATAGGTAATTTATAAATCGCGTAGATAATGATCAACAGTTAGACATCTGGCAAAACATTACTTCAATTTTCTTGAATAACACATTTTGAGTCTCGTACAAAAATGACCAAATATGACTTTTTTTTCGAAGAACGTCGACGAATAGGCATAGGTTTCCAAGTCAATGTCCACAGAACATACCTCAATGCATGCTACCATCACCGTATCAGTGTAATGAAAGAAATGCACGTTTTTTTTTTACTGAAAACTACTTCGTTTGTAAGAAATACATTTAATAATGTTTTGTGTCTGAATGTGATAAGTGCACATATAAATATATCCTTATGTTACGCCCGAACTCCCGTAATATGAAAAACCCTAGGGAAGCGTGGTGTGGTCCCCGAGAGGCAAGGGACTGATTTCTTTATAATAATTACTAGGGGCTTGGCGCAAGCATTTATAAATAACACAACAAACCAACAAACACAATATTCACTTACGCATTTATTAATCTTTTGAGTACGTTTAGATCTAGTTAAAATATCATAACATATCAATACCTTCAACGTTCAATATTAATTTAACATATCATCGAGCTCGGAGCCTCGTAATTCGAACGCCCGCAGACTAAACTATTAATGACGTCACTTAACACAGAGCGTTCTTAGGTAAAGACCGACGGACACCGAAACTAACGAAAACACCGTTTAACAATCAGCGGAATATAAACAGATAATTAAAGGGTAAAAAGGCGTCGAACAAAGTTAATATTCGGTATAAATATAAATTAGTTTCTAAATTTCCGATTACATCTACGAATTAATAGCCAAAGAGACATTTATCTTGTAAAACAATGTAAATATGAACAACATGGAATTAAGGTTATATCCCACTACAATTTTAACTTTGGTGAAATCGACAAGTTCGCAACACTTAAATGTACACTTGGTATGGACGTTTTGTACTATCTCGATTTATTCCATACTTAACGCGTTATCGGCTGTATAGAAACATAATAGCAATGCTTACAAAATCATTATTATTTAACAATTGTTTTTGGTTGGTAGATGTGTCAATCCATAACAAACTAATCCTGCAAAATGTTTTTGTCTGTGTGAATATTTGTGGACTTTGGGTTTATTATGTGTGCAGTGTTACTTGCCGGATCTGTTTTCAACTTCGTATATAATTGTGCGTGTTGTTTCTGTTCAAATTTCATGGATGTTCACCAGTTTAGATTGATGGAGAAGGCTTTCAGTAAAGCAAGTCTAACATTCGTTGTCATCTTTGTTTTAAAATTTAAAAAATGGAGGAAAACCTTTTTCCTTTCATTATTTTCAGACCATAACATAACGCTTAGGTGACATTTTATGAAACAGAAAGATAAAAAAAGCTATTTGAAACCATGACCACATGTTTGATTTCACTCCAAAGTTTGAATAGCTTAAAGTCATCATTTCCTGAAAATTTACCTGCGAAAATCACGCTAAACGCTGACATTTATTGAACGCGAAAAGTATTCATATCACTAAAAGCTTGCAGAATAAATATTTTTCTCATCCATAAGGTCAAATTAAAGTCTGTTTACAAAGCTGGATATGGTCTATTGTCATAAAGGATTGTCATTAAAACGCACTAGTCTCCGCAGAGGTGTCCGATTCAAACGGCTCCTGTGTTTTCGCTTGATAACTATTTCTATAGGGATTTCCTCTTATAATAAATAAATGTTTTTGAGGCTGGCAGTGTGTTGCTTTAATGGATTTGGATAATAGACATTCACACAGTCTGTTTTTGATAGAAATTGCTGTTAGAGGTTGGGTTTGTTTTTTATATTTTGTTTCCATATCAATTTGCATATCTGCAAATGATTGTCATTTCAAAATATATGTTGTTGTGTTTTTCAGACCAACATTTCTTGACATATGATGGGTCATTTTCTGTCAGACCAAAATTTATGTGGTAATTGTTTTGTTTTATTACAGACGAAATTGTATGTGGGATGCTGTTGTTTGAGTCTGAAATGCATTGGTTGGCTTAAAGAGCATTACATTTACAGTATAGCAAAACAATGCATTTGCTATTGTTATACTGATTTTTAAGAAGAAGTCGTTTTCATGATATGTTTTTATGTGATAGTCTAATGTTTTTATGTTTTCAAAGACGAACTAGCCTGACATACATATGGGCAGGCTGATTCCAGTATACACATTTTACAACTTTGAGATGCGGTTGTTGGAAAGAAGAGCATTCATAGTCGAAAATATGTCTGACCTTGTATCAATAAATGGTCTTGAGATTTGTGAGTAGTTATTATTTTTTATATTGATATTATTTTTTCAGATGTGTCGATGTTAGAATCAAACTATTGCCTTATGAAGACAAATTTATGTTTAATGGTGAAAATATTTATCGAGCATGTAAATTCACTTACACAAATTACGTTAAGGAAACTATACTATTTTATTAATTATTTTTAATGGCCTACAGCAATTTATGTTTTTCACGATATCATGTACATGTGCATTGTACTACTTCTTTACGAAAAATCGTTATGACAATTAAAATCATAAAAGAAAACAAGAACACTATTTTGCGTTCGGAAGTTGTTTGTGACAGGTTAAACAATGTTTGAATAAAAACTTTTGCGTTTCACATTGTGTTCTTTTTCAAAGGAGAAAAGTATGAAACCATCGCTTATTTATTGAGCTTACTAATTATGTTCCAGTGATGGCGCAAACCCACGGGAGTCCACCATGTTTATGGCAGTTTCCCACAAGCTGAGTGTTGGTTACGGAAGCCGGGAATACATCTTGTTTTGAACCGGCCTGTTTCCATCAATTCATTACAACGGTTGACCATTGTCCCTCATATAAACTTGGTGTGGTATTAGACAAACACTGTTGGTTATAAGCATACTTATTAAAGTGTGTTTGGTGGTATTAGCACGCGACCGTTTACAGAATACCTATAATAGCGATGTGTAAGTATAACGAAATAGTACATATCGTTTTGTACGAATCAGCGAAAAAATAATTAAAACAAAATGCAGAACATACATTTACTGGAATACACAAGTTAATGATAAACGAAATGAAATATAATTAAATAACAATAATATTAACTGAAATAAAAATGAAACAGAATTTGTTTTACCAAGCTTTCTGGATGGCGCAGTGGTTCATAAACGCAAGTCACATAGGCGACCCGAGTTGAACTACAATCGCGTGTGAGCCTTTTTAGTAGTTACAATACTGGGCAGATGAGGTTTCCTCTGCATACTCCAGTTTGTGTTATAACTTTTTGTTTCTTTAATTTTGACTTAAAATCCACAAATTTACCATAACTGTTTTCTGGCAAAACGTAAGCGATCGGATCAGTTTGTGTTTACATGATTAAGAAAAACAATTCGCAATACATATTCAAGTACATATTTTGTTTTTTAGAAGTTGTAATAAAGCAAAGATCTAGTTTTTTAACGAACTTTCTGTACGGTGTTGAGTATTTCAGAATACAAAAATAGAAATTTGAAAATGTATTAACATAGTAAATTGTCTGCACTACATACATGCTCTAATATAACAGTTATACAGCGAGCAATGTTTAAAATGCTGCACATGCTAAATTTAACAGTGTATCAAATCCCATGCGTTGCTTTTTAAAGTTGAAAGTGAAAACAATGACTAAATTTAACACGCTTTTCGATGATTACCGAACTAGTTTCAGTTCGTTTTTATGACTCGTTGTTTGACGTATTTAGCGTAAATTAATTGTTCACAGACCGTTGAAGACATATCTTTTCCTATTTTCAGGGTTACCCGAAGACAGAAACCATTAACGTCATGCACACATCCATGGATACAGTGAACAGCTTTATATTCAATTACTATTTTTGTTGTATTCGTCGCATTGTGTTTTTACTGTTAACTCTGAAGCTGATGCAGATGTATGTCCGCGAAAGAGCTATAGCAATTATTTTGCGCCTGAAGATCGGTTTTACAATCGGAGGTGGTGCTTATTTATTTTGTGTTAAAGGTCGTTCGCTCAAATTGAGTGTCATGTTGTAACTTATAACCGTAACAGAAGTAACTGTGACACGAAAATAAATACAACGATGTATCAGTGTTTGTCAAACTGACATGTATACCAGTGTATAGATATTGCGCAGTTTTCGCTATGCAATAACTGTTATGTAAGATATTTAACTCAGGAACTAATATTGATATGAACTATAAGCATGGTATTCATAGCATATGGTATATTGAAATTTAGTGTAAATATTTACCTTATTTCATTATGTTGAGGCACTTAATATCTATGATTGCAGATCGGTTAATGGAAGACAAAGCCCAAAAGCTATGTTGAGCATGCGCTAACTACCAGGCTGTTTAAATTGAAATACATTTATATGTGTAATTTTTTCCGGTCTCTGCTAGTGTAATTGGTAGTTTTATCGTCAATTCGGGGTTGTTGAGATTCAACGTTTTAAGAAAATATCCAAACACCGAATTTCTTGTGAACAGAAAATATACGAAAATATATAGACAGCAGATTCCCCGCCATAACAAATTATCTAGACGGCGGATTTCCCGTTGTAAGAAAATATCTAGACAGAAGATTTCCCGTTATAAGAAAATATCACGCNTTATAAAAAAAAATGTTTGTCCTTGTTAATTTGATGAGATGGAAAGTAGTTGGCGTGATATAATCGTTACAGGGTTAGTAACTGACCCGATACGGGATATACGGTTCTGTGGAAAACCATATCCGGGCTCGACCTTCGGTCTCGCCCCGATATGGTTTTCCACAGAACCGTATATCCCGTATCGGGTCAGTAACTAACCCTGTAACTATTAATATCTAGACGGCAGATTTCCCGTTATAAGAAAATATCTAGACGGCAGATTCCCCGGTATAAGAACATATCCAGACCTCAAATTTTCCGTTATATATCAAAACGCTTGAACAGATGTGTTTTCTATAACAACTATATCTTGAAATAAACTTCGACCGTACACTGAAATCAACACATATTCTCTTATTCATCACATAAGTATTATTTGCACGCGTATTTCGTGACAAACAAACTATTCATATATTGACCGTTCTCGCTATGGCATAAGTTGTTGTTCAAATATGAGTAGAAACTATGAAACTACTTATTACAACCATGACAATGACTTAGCGAATGCATGGACATTTTCTCCTTTTTCGGAAAAAAAAGTTGGCAAAATGGAGAAACATATGGATTGCTCTATATAAACTTGACCTGAACGCTTCGGGCGGATCATCTTTGCCAACGAAAGTGGAAACATCGATGGTGCCTCATTATGATTTCCAAAGAAACACTTCACGATATAAATATAATGAAAAATAGTTTATTTACGTAAGATTCATTATAAAATGTTCATAAAAACGTTTTCATAAAGACGTCCAAACTCATACCAGTGCTCAAAATGTAGCGACGCGTCGTGTTGGCAATCGAGCTAAAATAAATATGATAGAACTTACATAAGTGGACATCACGGACCAACCTAGTCATCGTTAAACGTCTGAGTTCCAAATGATCAACATGAAGTACTTTAATTGTCTTCATCGAAATGACATGTGCTCGAGAAGATAAACACCGGGACACATGCGACGACACGATTTATTACGATTCCGTGTGTTACAAAGACAATTGAACAATATCCTATGTCCGACCAACAGAATCCATGTTGTGCATTATGTATTCCCATGACATATCACTTAACTATAAAGGCACAACCCGCTATCAATAGTTACCAAGTCGTTTTTATTTCAATGCGGTTTAGCTCATCTGAACACACAGGTAGATCTTCTTGTAAACTGCCTAAGTCTCTGAAACCGCAAGGCTAATAGGTCTTATATTGTGTATGCATATCGTAGTGTGATTCTTAATAAAGTTTATTCAATTAATTCCCATGGGATCAAAGTTGGCCGCGTCAGGGATCACATGATTTATATTCAATTTATTTTTAAAAACAACATGTTACATCTTTAATACAACTAAACCCACAACTTTGATTTGTGGTATGTGACATATTATACTCGCACTTTAGAAAAGAATTGTTTGGATAAAAAATGACCACGCCTTGGGGTAAAAACATTCTATACAGGCTTATATATCAAACTAACTTTAAAAATACTCGTTTGACCGAAAAGTCCTAAATTTATATCGGTTTGTATTGAACATGCTGTAGTGGAACTCTACCAAGTTTGCTAAAATCATTTCTCTATAATTACAATTTGCCCCGCCCACAGGAGTCGTATGGTTGATATCGGATTAAAAAGTAAAATAACGTTTAAATAAAACCTTTCGTTGATGACATTACCCACAAATGAAATATATGGTATGTACCATCATAAAGTAGTCATCTAATATGTTTGTTGCAATAATGCCGCAGCGTTTTAACTGGTTACGCTCCCCTGTGTGACCATATAAACATCGACTTTATCAGCACACTTGACTTCAACTTCAACATGTTTCTTTTCTGAAAGCCTTAGGTTACATCGTGAAATTGATCTATACACACTTTCTTTTAAAGTGTTCCCGTGGTCTTAAACTGGTCGCTCCCAGATTTCTCTTTAAAGATTTAACCAGTTTATAGGTAAAATAAATGTTTAAATGTTCTTCCTATAAAACTATAGGGACCAGAGTTATAATATTTGGAATATAATATTCAATATTATATGTCCCTTTACCAAGTCTATTTGAATCACGCCTCAGCCATGAAAACATCGGAACACTTCTTTTTTAATTACTTTTAAACTTATTGCAGATTGGAGATTGATATTGTTCGGGTTGTTTTAGGGGAGATAACAAGACTTGTGTGCTTTTATTTTCTTTATTCCACGTGTTGCACCTTATTTACTAACATACATGCATAAATAATGCATTGATGTACACATATATGCCAACTTAGTCTTGCATTTTCAATATTTATGTTCAAATGAGTCAAATCTGTAGTTGTATGGTTATAAAACAAATGTTGAAAACAGATTGAGGATTGGAAACTTGGAATTTCTGAGAATCTTCAATTGTAAGGTATTTTTGTTAACTTTGATTTTGCATGCAGAATACCATGTCAATAGGAAATATGGAAAGAAAGAATATAACATCTAAATGTCGTATTACAGTTCTAAAACCTTAAGTAACAACCTCCGAACGCTGTAGAAATAAGAGTTCATGCATAAAACTTTAATTACTTTTAATTTGTACACCAAATTTTATGATAATAATTTGTGCACTTATCGAATTGTTTCAATTTTTGCGGAAAATACGAACAAACAAACAGAGGGTAAGATTGAAAGACAGGCATATGGAAAACGCATAACCCAACGTGAATGCTTTCATAACCATATTCTACCTATTGTTTTGTAACGATTTGACGAATTAATCTTTAAATATACAAGCCAACTGTGCAGAACGTGACTTCTAAGGTGTTCACAAGAGTTGTCTCCTATTTCAAGATATACGCGTGTTTTCACATAACAATTTTGAAATGGAAAAATATCGTTTGAACGAATTTCATATCAAAACCCTGTTTAAGATAGAGGAGTGCTTAAAGGCAAGGTGCAAATCTAACATACACAATGCCATATATAAGGAATATATAGAACCCACGTTCTATTTTTGGGGAACAATAATTAAATCTTGGCAACTACTCTTTCGGGAAATCTCGGTTGATGTCAAACACAATACGTGTTCAATGGCTATTTGGTGTTACTGAATGCCTTACTTTAACAACATTATACAGTATACTGACATTATGCAGATCCTGATACTCTGATTTGTATACAACAATTAAGTAGTTAAATATGAATTAAAATGAAATGTATTCTTTCTTATTTGCCATTCAATTTGCATAATTATGCTATGGGGTAAATATTTATTTACTCGTCAATTAATTATGAATAATTAAACAATAACTATATGTTCTGTTCTGTAATAATGCTGGGTGAAGTGTGAAGAGCTCCTTAAAATATGGTTAAACCTCTAATGCTTTGAAATGACCGTTCCGATGCATTGATCCAATTTGTGGTCGTGTTTGTGTGTTTATTATATACGTGTCATGTCTAGTACATTTGTTTTGAGCCTTGTTGTTTGACAATTGATTCCTTTTTATAAGTTTATGTCCAAGTTGTATAATAAGAGTGTTCTTCTGCTGGTGCAGATTAAGGTTCACTTTGTGTATATATTTTGATATATATTATATATTTGGTTATTACATCAGAGTATTGTGAAAATCAGTTTTACTTCGTAAACTTGTTGATACGACATTGGTTTTTAAGCTGTTGGCGGATGCAAATGCCCATCGAGAGTAGAAAATCGGGAACAAGTTACGGGGAAAATTACATTTTCAGATCTGGCGCACAAACAATCTTCCTTTGTTTGGTACGGAATGCCTTTAGGGCCATCGTGGTTACACATTAAAATCCAGAGAGCGAGAATGCGAGAACGCGATAGTATCATGGCGACAATTCGACAATACGATGACGACAGTGCGACAATACGATGGCGACAATGCAATAGTACGATGGCGAAAATACGAGAACACGATAGTACGAGGACGACAATGCGACAGTGCGATGACACCAGTGCGACAATACGATGGCGACAGTGCGATCGTACGATGGCGACAATGCGATAGTGCGATAATACGATGACGACATCGCGATAATATGATGACGTTAGTGCGACAATACGATGGCGACAGTGCGATAGTACGATGGCGAGAATGCGAGAACGCGATAGTACGATGGCGACAATGCGACAATACGATGACGACAGTGCGACAATACGATGGCGACAATGCGAAAGTACGACGGCGACAATGCGATGATACGATGGCGACAGTACGATATGACTATCGCATTGTCGCCATCGTGCGCACTGTCGCCATCGTATTGTCGCATTGTCGTCATCGTACTTTCGCGTTGTCTCCATCGTATTGTCGCACTGTCGTCATCGTTTTTTCGCATTCTCGCCCTCTTGATTTTAATGTGTAACCACGATGACCCTTACGGTATTCTATAGTTTGGTGCAGTTTTGAATTAATTTTAACTTTAAGCATTGGTTGGAGGTAGAATTTATGCGAAAACCAGTGTATACAAATATCGTGACGTTATTACATCCTTGAAAGTATGACTCGGTGCGAAAATGGTAGATTTAAAGATTAAAATGTGACGTTAATCTGGCTCTCATAAAAAACAACAAGAGGAAGTAAGTTCATACAACCAATTGTTGTAGATTTGACCTGATGATAAAGTGTTAGAACCTATTTGACATAGTTTCAAACATGGCCTTCATATCGTCAAGATACACATTCTGAGCAAGTTCAACCAAGACTGAGTCATAAACGTGGACTCTAGATTGGAAATACGTGTTTTTGACAAGATTTGACCTGGCGGCCTTGTTTTTGAATCACTAGACCTCTATTCAAACTTGGCATAGATATTGTCAAGATAAACATTATTACCAATTTTCATAAAGCTTAAGTTATTAATGTTGCTCCTTACGTGTTATTTTTTATGATTTGACCTGCTGACCTAGTTGGACGCATGTGACCCAGAATCGAATTCAGAATAGAAAATGTCAAATAAACCGTCTGACAAAGTTTTTTCAAGGTTAAGTCTTTAATGGAGTCTCTAGAGTGGTAAAAACGTTTTTCTAAGATTTGATCTGGTGACCTAGTTCATGAATGCACGTGATTCGGATTCGAACTCGCCCTAGATACTGTCAACATATTTTGATATTTTTGGACGCAAGTGACCAAGATTCATAATCTTCTAAGATATTGTAAATAAAACCAGTCTGACCAAGTTTAATATAATTGCGTGCAAAATGTGGCTATATAGTGTTAACAATGTTTTCCTAAGATTTGGCCAGGTTATCTTGTTTTTGGACGCATGTAGCCCAAATTCGAACAAGATATTGTTCAGATAAACACTCTGAACATCTTGGGATTTATATTTGTAGCTCACCGGAGCACAATGTGGTAATAGTGAGCTTTGTGGTCGCCTTTTGTCTGTGGTTCGTCTCGCCTCGTTCGTATTTGCCATGTGAACATTCTAGAAGTCGCATTTATTGTCCAATCTTTATGAAACGTGCTAATACCATTTATGCAAATATATCACGGCCGCGTTCGAAACGAGGTCAAGTGGTGAAATTGAATCACTTAGAACTTAAAGAAAACACCTGTGAAAACTCTAGAGGGCGCATTCATTGGCCAATCTTCATAAATATTTTTCCTAATTAAAGATCGGCTTAGCTGGAAAATGGGTCACGTAGAGTAAAAAATAGGTAATTAAATAATTAAATCAAACACAATAACGACAAGGCTTGTGGACACATGTATTGCCCAATTTTCATCACAGTTGGCCAGAACGTGTGTTCCGATGATGTCTCATCCGAATTTGAAACTGGATGACGTGGAGTAAAGAAACTTGGTCACGATGTCAACTTTATGAAAGGTTTGTTAACACTCAAGAGGCCACAGATTTTGCTTAATCTTCTTAAAACATTTGTCCTGACAATATTTCGATCGAGTTCAAAACTGGGACACGTTGAATAAAAGAATAGGTCACTAGTTCACATTAAAGAAAAATGTTTGTGAACGCTCTGGAGGCCATTTTTTTGCCCACTCTCAATGAAACTAGGTAAAAACATTTTTATCAATGAAATCTCGGCCGAGTTCGAAACTTAGTCACATGGGGTCAAACACTAGGTCACAAGGTTCAATGATAAAATAAGTCTCTCAGCTCAATGGATCTGTCCGCTGTACCCCACATTGATCAGTTTATGCTATAATCAACACATTTAGCCAGCTTTAGTTTTATTCATTTAGCTCAATTGCATCGAAAGCCTGAGGCTTATTGAGACATTCTTAACTCCGTTACCTGGGTAAGACCAATACTTTGGTGAATTTAAGAGTGCCCTTTTGGGGATCGGACCCGATACTTCCCAGTCGCCACTACGCCACAACTATAGAAATATACCACAAAAACAAACAATTGTTAACAAGATTTAACAGCTCGGAAGATGTAAAAAGCATTTTGTTTCATCAAGAACTTGCATTTAATTGTTCTAATAAACTACTTTTTTTATTTAAACCATTAAACATTTTGTGAACACAATAATATCCTGACATGAATTGATTTATTTCCATACATGGCTATCAAATAAGCGTGTGTCCGTAAATAAGGTAGCACATATTATCATATTTATTTATAAAAGGTGGTTCATAGAAAAATATTAATGATTTTAAATCGTTTATTCGAAAAGGTGAACAAAATATCGATACATTCCATTGTTAATTGTCGATTCTGTTCACTGTTTTGCTGTGACATTACGTCATATTTACCAGAGTTGTCTTCCAGTTTCAGTATAATCTAAATAACCGGTGAAAACAGCACAAGATAAAAAGTATGTTGGTATTCGGTAGACTACCGATTTTTTGCACTAGTAAAAATATTAATTTCTATGATCACTCAGGAATTGAACCAAGCAGAATCTTTTCCCCTTAATAACTTCAAAATGTATTGAGCTATTGTAATTTTACTACATATATTGATAGCTTATATCAAAACATTACTTTCTATTTTTATTTACAGTACCTGTGTTCAATATAAATATTTCTAAATAAACGTAAATAGTTCAGCTCACTAATATAGGATCTTATTGAAGTACTGTTATGAAACTATTATAGAACAGAACAGAACATAATAGGTCATTTCGACTAGAGCATATACAGCTAATCGTCATTAACATATGTATACAATAACAGCATGCGTTTAAAGAAGGTACAACACATACATCATTTTGAAGAATGAATGACTTATAACAAGCGTCCCATCTTTCCAAACAGAAACCAATGCCAGAAACTCGAGCGGGACAGTTCTTGTTTATTTAGTTGTAATAATTGAAGATAAATACTGTAGGGGCAAATTATTACTATTTGTTTATGAGATTATCACATAATTAACATATACATATATGGTTTATATTTTAAACACTATTAAACCGATTGTTTACGACTTAAATTCATTTGTATTCGGCATGTTGAAATCACTTCACCACTTCAATTCTCGAATATCAGTACGTATACATCATGTTACCATTTCAATAGTTTACAAGTCTGTTTACTGCATTCATAAAAACTGAATACATATTGGCATAATATTCCACCGAACAATTCACCGAACCTGTGTTTATTTTGAAATATGACTATAATATGTCAAACCAGTCAAATCACGTTCACAAATCTTTTGATTATGAGGCATTGTGATACTGACGTGTTTAAGGAGAGGACCAATATTCGTTATTGGCGTATTGATGAACTGAAAAAGGTAACGTGTTAGAATTTAGTGTATGCCACAAACGACAAATTCATGTACCGCATGGGCATTAAAGGTTTTGATTTGGAATTATTCTATGAAATACGAATTGGTTGAGCACAATTATGAGTATTAGTTTGACAAAAATATCATATTTAACCCGATTTATTATAATAATTAAATACAAAAACCATTTTTTGAATAATCATTATATAAAACAGCACTCAATAGAGTTCAAATTGATTGTTTAGCACAGGAGCATCTTTGTTTTTTGAAGACGGTCTTCTTAATAGTGTAGATCACTATTCCGAAGTCTGAACACGCGTAACAACTTCATCAAGAGGCCACACAATGGAAGCAAGCATACATTGGTTTGTAAACGAGCGTGACTACATTAAAAAATGTCAGTCTGATATAAATCGTACGATATTTTATATAAATTTAAATTGATAATGTTTAGTTATATACAGGTTTTGTTTGCATTAATGAAAATCGGAAATACACTTTTTAACATCGTAAGCTTATGTCCACTGAGGCTTAAAAACAGGTTTAAGCCCGAATGCATAAAAACAGGGTGTATTATAGCACTAAAAATATATATTTGGTAAAACAACCCAAAACAAATGGGAATTGACAAAAAACACTAGCATTTTAAAGGACATGTTTATAGTTTAACCTCTGCCCGGACACGTTTATAACATGTTATTATTATTTTCCCTTAACGAATTAAATCATGCTGGAATCGCACAATTTGAGCGCCTTTTTTTTTTTACATTGCATCGTATCGAATTATTATATTCGATTGTACATAAGTGCACTACTCGAATGTTATACATAAATCTAGTACATTCACTTGAATGTATATTTAGGCCGATGCTGTTTCTACATTAAGTCAGAACAATGACTAAATGGAACACGCTTTTCGACGATTACCAAAATCGTTTCAGTTCGTGGTTTTATGTTCTAATACACTATTGACTTGTTTGACTTATTGAGAATAAAATTATTGTTCACAGACCTTTGAAAACATATATTTTCTAATTTACAGGATGCTCCTAATAAGACAACAACGAACGTCATTCACACATCCATGCCGCCAGCGAACGATGTTAATGCTTTTTTCAACAGCATTGTGTTATTATAGTGATATGTCTGATGTGTATGTATGTCCGGAAACGAGCTGAAGAATGTATTGAACAATGTCGCACAATTTACATAAGCTTGAAGATCGGTGTTGCGATTGGGATCTTTGCTGTCGCGATAATTGTGTTGGGTTTTCTTGTAGTAAAGATATAATAGTGTTTGTGATATGACACATGCATTGGAATACATATATACATAAATATAGTATTTGTTAAATTAGTGTGTCATTATTTGTGTATATCTGGGCAGTCATCGTTGAAGGCTTAATAGTGGTCCAAACGGTCCTTATAGTTATCATGGAAGTTATTAACGTGGGCTTGAACATGTAACTTGTCATTTCAGGATTATTATTGTGTCCATTTTCTTACGTGTTATTCATGTTAAGCTTGCCATACTTCAACACCCTGTGCTCCGAGTGAGTTACTCTATATTGAAGGGATGAAGGGAAGTTGTTAAGGTAAGTAACTGTTATAAAATGTGACAAAAAAGAATATGTTGAGCACGCATTTTCCATTGTCAGCCAAAATAAGGACTAAACAAGTTTGAAAAGAGACCTCGACGAATTCAAACGAATACACTTGAAACTAAATCGAACAACATTGTAACTAGTCAATTCATAATCAATACAAACATCTTAATTAACACCTTATACTTACTTGATAAACATTAGCTATTAGACACTTAAATTTGATATCAAATGTCCGAAATTGCGAATTGATAGAATAACGGAAACAGAACACCAAAGAATAACCGGAAAATAATCCTACTACCGAAAAGTTCCATACTTGTCGAAATGCTGGATATTCGCGCGAATTTAAAAAGCATACGGAGGTAACATTAAAAAAAGCAAAGCACAATTCATCTAGAGAAACGATCTCACATTATACTACTTCATATGTTGAAAGTATAAGATTACGCCATAGGTATTCCTTCCTCGGACAAAATATAACACACATATCATTTGACTATAATTGCATTTGCTGGTCCATGCTACATGCTACATGTGCAGGTTATCATTCGCGACAAATGTCTTATTCTGTATAATACAAATTCAATTTGAAAACATAAACACACACATACAAACAAACGAACTTATATTTATTCCGCCACACTCATAACAAGTGGGATTATATTGTTATGCACGCGTTGATTTAAATTGAAATGTATTGAGTGAGAAATATCTTTCCGTCGACTACTAGAATTTAGTCCGGGAGTTTATGGACGGTTGGAACGCTTCGGAGCAGTTTGAAAGGGTTTATGCTAGCGTGTGAGAATTCTTTAATAGTATTGAAGATTATCAATCATGTGGGCAAATACTGTGGGCAACAGTAGTAGAGTGATGAATGTCAGCAATATTAAAACACAACAGGCAGTGAACAAATTATTTATATGCCGTTTCGTTGTTTTGAAATAAGGCCATACCATCA
Organism: Dreissena rostriformis; assembly: GCA_007657795.1. Lineage (NCBI taxonomy): Eukaryota > Metazoa > Mollusca > Bivalvia > Myida > Dreissenidae > Dreissena > Dreissena rostriformis. The sequence goes on along the minus strand of VMBQ01005868.1, from coordinate 2,952 downwards.
TCGAGTGTAAAGGAAAACAACAACCATAAAAACCTTAAAAGAACAAATGCCAAACCAGATTAAATGTGACCTTGAACAAAAGTTATGGTATCACAAAACCATATACAAGCAAACAACGAAACGAAAAACCCACCTTATTCGCGAGTAACCAAAACTATATTTATGCTTTACTGTGCGTCGCAAAGACCTTTAGTTAACTTTAGGTAACCAGTTCGAGTTAAAGTCATACGGAGTTGTAAAATACCGCATATCCACATTCGATAGACTAGTAATTGTATATGTTGTGATGACTTTGATTTAGAAGATGAATACCTTTATTCATGTCTATGATGTGTTTACACTGATTTACGACAAAAATAACCGTATATTTTATATTAACCCAACTTTATCAATTCCACAATTTATTAGTTACATGAGACAAATCAGTAATTTCTTATGTATGTTAATAAATCAAAGAAAGAAGAATTTTGATCTGAATTTATATTGTTAAAACGAATTACCTTTGAGCCTTTAAATATATTGATAGAATTTACCATCAATTGTGTTATTTGTATTCCTAAATAACTATTTTATGTTACATAATGGTATGATGTTATACCTAGTTACGTGACAGAAATTAATGTTTATATATATGTATGAAGACCATGTACTGTCGTATAAGTATTAATATACGTTCTGTCTATCTGTCTGTTCTAAAATAACTTAAGATGTCTTAAATTTCTTAATACAACCACGTTGAAACATTTTAATAATTAAATGAACGAAACAGATAGTTGTTTATTCAGCCGAGACAACCCCTACTCACCAAAGTGCCACTTGCAAAAAGGGTTATTTTGAAATAAAGTATATAATCAAATTGGGCTGTTTTCAACAATCATTCTACCAGGAAAAGTGTCACCTCAAAATGTATGGATTTTGACGATATTGAAACACTTAAATGATTTATGAAAATGTGGAATAATATAAACCAGTATTTATTTAGTTGCCGTGTGCAAGGTAACCCGAAGTATCTCATGATCAGAAAATGGTGCGTGATTCAATCTGATTTGTTTTTGTGGTGCAATAACAACATCCTATGCTCCGGCAATTTATCTACAAAACGAATTTGAAATTGGTATAATTGCAAATCGTATCTTTTGAAAGATAACATCTTCCTGCGGCCAAGATGATATCATTGTTATTGTTTATTAACAAAATGTGAACTGATTTTACAAACAAACAAGTGTAAAATGATTCGCTATTAGTGTTTTGGTTGGATAAACAGGAAGCAAGAATTTACCTGTCTTTGGGAAGAATTGAGCATAAGCAAAACAACATGAACAATTTTTGTACAAGAGGATACAAGGTTTATGAATTGCGTAAAATAAAACTGTGAAGGAGGTGACCGTGGGCATTTGATTATGTAAGGTGATTGTATGTGACACCTATATCAATCAGTCATTAATGAACATACCAAAGCATGAAATATGCGCACATAACATTTAAACATTAAAGCTATATTGAAGACTTTTGAATATATTGTTATAGATTTCATGACATGGCCTCCGTTGCCGAAACTTATACATGTGTCGACGTTACCATTAAAGGTCATTCAAAAAGTTAACATAATATGTTAGAATCAAATCATGAACTAACTAAGAAAAAACATACTTCTTCTAGTGGCGCACCTATGATTCTGGGTTTAACGGTAGCGAGAGACTATCAAGCTGGGCAGAGCGTGAAAATTTGTTAGTTGATGAACAGAATGGGTTCAGAAAAAAACGTAGCACCATTGAACACAGTTCGTCTTTAGTAAACATCGTTGAAACACGAAAGAAGCAAAAAATATCTACTTTCATATCTTGTATTGATTTCAGTAAAGCATACGATTATATTAATCGTTCCAAACTTTGGGAACGCTTGCAATCCAATGGTATCTCAGGCAAAATGTTGGTGGCGATACGGTCCCTGTACCACTCAGTTTCATCTTGTGTGAGAATAAATAAGCACAAAACAGATTGGTTCTCTGTGCATTTAGGCTTAAGACAGGGCTGTATTTTATTACCTCTCCTGTTCACTATGTATATTAATGATTAAGCAATATATTTAAAGTCATTGGATATTGGTATTGAAATAGGCAATGATAAGATCTGTATCCTTTTATATGCAGACGATATAATTTAAGTAGCAGATAATAAGCAGAATTTACAAACTCTATTGAGTGCTCTCAATGATTGGTGTTCACAAAATGATATGTCTGTTAATATTGACAAGAGCAATATTGTTCATTTTTCGTCCACAATCTTTTGCTAGATCTGATTTTGTTTTTACTTGTGGTGACCACATTTTAAATTATACCGACAGATACAAGTACCTAGGTTTAGTTTTACATGAACACTTGGATTTCTCTGTAACTGCAAAAATGGTGGCTCAGAGTGCTAGCCGTGCTTTTTTAGGTTTAGTAATTGCCAAATGCAAGCAAATTGGGGGTGTTTCCTACAATGTATTTACAAAGTTGAATAATTCAGTAGTTTGGCCTGTTATAGCATACGGCGCAGCTATTTGGGGGTGGGGGATACAAGTTTTGCTTGCATTGAGGTTGTTCAAAACAGAGCCATGAGATTTTTATTGGGGTCGGAAGGTATACGCCTGTTGCGGCTTTGTATGGTGAGATGGGATGGATTCCTCCATTTGTCCGGCAAGGGAAAGTAATTTAATTTTTTGGGCGAGAATATCATGTACCAATACCTCTAGGCTTAACAAACGAATAACACTCTGGGCAGCAGGTAAACCTGATAGACTAAACAAACGAATAACACTCTTGGCAGCAGGTAAACCTGAAATACTAAAAAAACTGGTATTTCAAGGTTCGTAAACAACTGAAAGATAACAATTTAGATTGCTATTGTAATATAGATGTACCTTTTTCAAAGTATGTTTAATAAGTATAAGAATGATTGGTTTTTAAATATT
>VMBQ01005867.1:0-61782 GCA_007657795.1 Dreissena rostriformis | reverse complement strand
GTTGTTATTGATATGAATGTTTTGATCTATTGTTTACGGAGAGTGTTACTCATTCATAGGTCGTGATAGGGCATACGTTGACATGTCCTTATAACAGGACGTTGTGTAATCTATTTTTGGCCTATATTTATTTTCACGATTATTGTAATCTATTTTTAATAATAAAAGTCAGAGGTCTGGATTCTGTTTGTGTGTTTGGCGTCCCATTTCTCCTATTGTATTTGAACACTAGAGCGAAACGATTGATTTGTGAATAGAGAAACATAATTGTTATGGTAATGTCTAAACATTATTCATGTTATAAATGTTAAATAGTAACAACTTGTTCATCCAATACAAAACCAACCACAACAACAACAATACCACCAACATGACACCATAGAGTAATTGTTTCGGCATCAACTTATTGGGACGTACATAAAATTACCAAGCGTACATATAAGAACAGTATGACATCATACCGATTGGACATGATGACACTTAACTAGAAATTATGTAAGTGTTTAAGTCCATTTTTGGGACATATGGGCATAAAACACAGAAAAGAAACGCATTCTTTATTTGTATGTACACGGTTGCCAGATGTGCATTGATTTTTCTTACTGATTGATGTCGATTGTATATAGTTCGTCGGTGACGGGGATATTTATTTTATTTATATACATTTATACTATTCTGTGTTGTAAAAAGACAAATACAATATTTTATTATTATTGCCTGACATAGAAGTAGCCTTGTCACAACATTTAATTTGTCCTTTTAAAATATAGATGTTATGTCTCAGTTACAATTGTGATNAGAGAGAGAGAGAGAGAGAGAGAGAGAGAGAGAGAGAGAGAGAGAGAGAGAGAGAGAGAAAGAGACGGCATCAAACTGTTTGTTAGTTTAATTTGATTCCTTGTAACCGAAAATGATGACCTTATATGATGAGTAATTTAACTTTCATTCATCTAAATTGACTGATGATAGCACATATTTGTACACATATTAATTATTGTATAATTGAAATCGATTTTTTTTTATTTTATAAGGTAATGAAGTTATTTTTATTTTTATACATAAAAGCCGTTGAATTTGCTTTAAGGTGATATACATTCGTTCATTACCGTAGAAGTAAACGTAAACATATTGGCGTGCATGGATATTCATATATGTATGTTTTCATGCAACATTTCATCATGTACGATAGGCAAATCAGTAGAAACTAGAGAAACTTATTTATTACAAGTTTACATTTTCTATCATCTGTACGAAATAACTCCTACGTTAAGGANTTTGTGTTGTTGTTATTGATATGAATGTTTTGATCTATTGTTTACGAAGAGCATTATTCATGTATAGGTCGTGATAGGGCATACGTTACACGATTATTGTAATCTATTTTTGATAATGAAAGTCAGAGGTCTGGTTTCTGTTTCTGTGTTTGGCGTCCCAATTCTCCTATTGTATTTGGACACTAGAGCGAAACGATTGATTTGTGCATAGAGAAACATAATTGTTATGGTAATGTCTAAACATTATTCATGTAATAAATATTTAATAGTTACAACTTGTTCATCTAATACAAAACCAACCACAACAACAACAATACCACCAACATAACACCATATAGTTATTGTTTCGGCATCATACTTATTGGGACGTACATAAAATTACCAAGCGTACATATAAGAACAGTGTGACATCATACCGATTGGACATGATGACACTTAACTAGAAATTCTGTAAGTGTTTAAGTCCATTTTTGGGACATATGGACACAAAACACAGAAAAGAAACGCATTCTTTATTTGTATGTACACGGTTGCCAGATGTGCATTGATTTTTCTCACTGATTGATGTCGATTGTATATAGTTAGTCGGTGACGGGGATATTTATTATATTTATATACATTTATACTATTCTGTGTTGTAAAAAGACAAATACAATAGTTTATTATTATTGCCTATGACATAGAAGTAGCGTTGTCACAACATTTTATTTGTCCCTTTAAAATATAGATGTTATGTCTCAGTTACAATTGTGATAGTTTGTAGAGAGAGAGACGGCATCAAACTGTTTGTTAGTTTAATTTGATGCCTTGTTACCGAAAATGGTGACCTTATATGATGAGTAATTTGACTTTCCTCTAAATTGACTGATATAAACACCTACTAACCTTATATAGAAAACATCGTTTCAGACACATTTGTATCAGGTCGATATCAACGTAGGATTATGATAAAAGCACATATTAGCACACATATTCATTATTGTTTAATTAAAATCGTTTATTTATATTTTATTAATTAATGAAGTTATTTTTATTTTCATACATTAAAGCCGTTGAATTTGCTTTAAGGTGATATACATTCGTTCATTACCGTAGAAGTAAACGTAAACATAATGGCGTGCATGGATATGCATATATGTATGTTTTCACGCAACATTTGATCATGTACGATAGGCATATCTGTAGAAACTAGAGAAACTTATTTATTACAAGTTTATAATTTCTATCATCTGTACGAAATAACTCCTACGTTAAGGAATATATTTAACAGACATTGGTCAATATTGGTGCACTATTTTGTTGACATTTACTGGTAAATGCAAAATCAATACCAAAAGACGTCTATCAACATAATGTTCGTATGGAGAACATTACTTTATTTTGAACCGTCACGATAACTAGAATTTTGTGTTAATAAATGCCGAACAATGCAAGCGTTTCCTGATGAACACATTGGAGATTGAACTGTGTGTAGCCGCGTTGTGCAATCACATATTTGTAAGGTTGTTTTTAGCAAACTTCTAAAATATTTTTGTTGGCATCCGTGCTTAGATATATACCGTGTTATAACTTATTATATTCATTATTGAAGTGTTCTAATGCAATAATGGTGTCAGTACTTTTATTAAATCTTTAGAGAAATGTTTATATTTTAGACTACGTTGTATTTACTTGTAACTTATTTCAGCAATCAAACGTCACTGAATCGTTATTGGTTCTGGTGTTCATATAGTGCATTTTACTTTCTTTAAATATACATTTGTAATTGACTCTTTTAATCCCCATTTGTAGTTGACTCGATGTTCAATATCATCAAAATGAAGGCTCTAGCATCGATTGGAGTTCCCAACTTGAAAAGAACGTTTCAAATTAAAGAAATGCCATTTTTATCGGCAATGATAACACGCAGCCTTTGCTGAGTTTTAATAATAATTTTATGTTTTTATATTTTATTTTGTATAATATGACATAACTTATTGTTTAGCATTATTTAGAGGTGGTTGTGTTTTATTGATGTTATGTATATAAACGTATACTTTACATTATATTAAACATCGTTGTGAAATAATTGTGTTAATGTTTTACAATAGTATTATTTAAACGTTATGATTGTTCACAGGTTGTTCAGAATGGGTTATACAAGTTATCTCTGTTGTAAACTACAGACTGTTGCACAGGCTTAATGTTAATTCTATTGATGACAAGAATTATTCCAATGTGTTACATAAATTTTATTTTGAATCTGTTATTGTTAAGTATAAACATATTTCTAAGTTTGTAATAAAATTCATTTTTGTTAACCACGTTTTGTTATTATTTTCTCCAGTGTCAATCGTGTCTCCTTGTATGTATGTATGTGTCGTTATCTGTAATATATTGTGTTGCATAAAGGTGATTATGATTATTATTATGATGATGATGTTGATGATGATGATGGTGATAATGATGATGATGATGATGATGATAATGATGTTGGTGTTACTGGCGGAAGTGGTGCTGACAACCACGACTGTGGTTATACTGATGCCACAGATGGTAGTTTCATGAGATGATGAAGACAACTCGGAAGGTGATGATGCTGGTGATGGTGATAGTAGTTGTGATGATGATGATGCTGTGGCCTTAGTCTTCACGCCTGTTATAGAGTGAATGCATACCACCACTTCCAACACCACCACCACCACCACCACCAACACCAACACCAACACCACCACCATCACCACCACCACCACCACCATCACCACCATCACCCTACCACCACCACCACCACCACCACCACCACCACCACCAACACCATTACCACCAATCATGTCTTCGTCTTTATCATTATCATATTTCATCAAACACCTGATAAGTCAGTTGCTGCAACAAGACACAATTCTCGAAATGAGGTTTACTGCCGTAAACAATGTCGGATTCCTTGATATATCATGACCTTATCCTTCACAACAGCTTGTGTTATCTGTGTTAAGTTAATGCTTACATCGGGTTTCGTGTGAAAAAGGATAAACATCCTGAATTACTGTTGCTGTCAAAATCACATGTTTGAAGTAATAAACAACACCTGTGAATGTAATACTGCAAAGAAAATATAGGCTAATTGTTTTAATTCACTATTTCTCGTGGACAAACAATCAATTCCTTCTGCACAGTGTTAAACTTAAGGCTGCGATCGGATTTGTAGGGACGCTAACGGTTGTATAATCAAGTCGCTGACATGGACATAATTGGTCAGAATATGTTTCTGCGGCTGTAACAAGCGAATGAACGTTACAATAAATGTGCGGCCCATAGTGGTCTGATTCTTAGTTAAAGTTTGTGACATGCAAGTATGCGGTCCCAAAGGGGACTGATGCGATAATCAAAATTCGCTCAGTCAGTTTTAGACATGTATAGCATACAACAGATACAACGTAGAATCATTATTTACAGCGGCACGCTATTTAATACGTTAATTGCAATTGCAAATGCATATGAGTTATTGTATGCATCTCTACAATTTGTCATTTGGTACTGTTAGTACTAGTCAGTATGTAATGTCGTCTGCAGTGATCATCTTTTGACCTGTAATTTCCGTCTGCTGCCAAACAACTAGGTGTCTGTTGATTACAGCTCGCGTTCGTGTGTTTTGTACGGACACAAATACATTTTCCCATATTTTATAGGCCATGAGCAATTGGTGATTGAAAATGGACTTCAAATTGTTGTATAACTATTTCCGCGAACACACTTATCAATTTTTAGTCGTTGATACTCCGAACTAGACTACCACATAATGAAACCAATTACGTTGTCAAACGCATAAATATCACGACCTTTAAATTAAATACAAATACAATACCTTTTTAATTGAACTAGACGGAAGCCATTATAGAGTACAGTATACATTTATCAATGAGCTTGTTCTACAAGTCAAAGTTCGAGGAAATCTTAGCATGTACTTTAATTTTAACACGACTTTTTGTAATATTTCCATTGAGCACAATTACAGTACGAATATGAAATATACAATATCTTTGTCATGTTACAAAGCAAGAATTTTAAACAGTAATTAAAACGCTAATTTCATTTCGGTATGTGACAATTGCTGACTGTTTAACAGAGACCGTTCACTTCCGAGTTATTGCTTTTTTATTTCTGCCGCAGGCAGACGACATTCACCGTATATTGAAGCACATTTATTGACATATGCATTTTTATTTAACCATTCCTTCGAAAGCTTTACATTCTTCGTATATAGACATGTATTGAAAGTAAAACTAAATGTATACTTACATTGTTATTTTGTTTATGTTTAACACGAGTGTTATGACATATAATGGCTGATATAAAAAAATGTAATAACAATTATAAAATATTGCATCATTACATAATTGAGAATTATACTGCTAAAAGTCCGTGTACCTTAAATGTTAATATTTTAAATGTCATTAAAATTAATTTAGACCGCAAACTGACCAAATAAGACAGAATTAGATAGATCAACGGAGTGTGTGAATACTGTCATTTACATTTGTCTAAAAAAACAATATTTATAACCAAAGGGCTCTTATTTCACCTGATATCCGAACATTAAAAGAAATGACAGTAAATATGTTACTTTGTTATTAAAGAACTCAAATGTGTGCCAATGAACTTGACAAACTATCGAAATACTAGATATCATGAACGTTTCCGCCCAGTTCGGCCATAGCCCTTCCCTGGCGTCACGAACCGGCCGCCGCCAGTAAACTGTGGTACTCCTGTAGATATAGATAGAGGTTCGTAAGAAGGAAGTTCGATCCGTCCGTGTCCGCAAGAACACATCTTATCAGAGTAAACAAATCATGCTAAAAGTTCGTCAACTATATAAGTTCTCATTGCGCTTTCCGAGGCCGACTGATACATAAATAATGATCCAAATTTGACACGGAATAAATATAGATATATGAATCGCGCTCTGTGAAAAGGGGTATAATGCATGTGTTCATGTGCGTTAATTGTCGTCCCACATTAGCCTATGCAGTCTGCACAGGCTTATCAGGGACGACACTTTCCGAATTTATAGTATTTTTCGTTTGAAAGAAGACTCTTCTTGATGAAAATCCAGTTTAGGCGGAAAGTATCGTCCCTGATTAGCCTGTGCGGACTGCACAGGCTTATCTGGGACGACACTACGCACATGCATTAAAACCACTTTTCACAGGGCGCGACTCATATATTTATTCCGTGTGAAAAATGGGTCATAAATAATGTTTTGGTCGGCCCCGCTTGCGGCTAAAACAGGAGGTTATCATAGAATCAGAAGGTGAAGAGGTCTCAGAGATGTTATGTTTTCTATTGATGGATTGGCCAGGGTTGACTTCGAACAATTCAGATGCACGAATATGCCGCTACTTGGCATACATTAACCTTTACTGTGTATGGGACAATACTCGTTTGTTTGCACATTTAAATCGCGGTTATTGACGGACTATTGACCCCGAACCGTAAACAGGATAATGAGTGTATACATCTTTATACTCTGATATTAAGTAGCATGGTGATTGCCTGTTGATTGGATTGCCCTTAGAGTTTCATTTTAAGACGCTAAAGCTAACTGGCGGTGCTTGTTAAGTCTGTTCTTGAATAATTCTGTTTAATCAAGACCAAGCCATGGAAAATATCGATCCGCAATTCTGGTCTTGAAATGAAAGTCTTTTAAGCTGCCTATATCGGATAAGCTAAATACAGAAACGCGTTTCATGGAACTTACGCAACGCTCTGGTTTACGAAGTCTTGCATTATATATTTGTTTGTTAGCTTGATGTTCTTAACTTTTATAAATGATTAATTATTTACTTTGGGACAATTTTGGATATTGTTTTACTCCAGTTTTATGACTCGTATACATGTTTCTATGATCTTAATTATGTTAAATTATATGTTGCTGCCAGTATGGTAAACCACAAAAACAAAAACATACATCCGACGATTACGAAATGTACTTCAAATGTTACTTACATGTATACAAATTACAACGTTTTAAGATTAATATATGCAAGATTGATTAAGAAGATTGATGAATCAATCATTGTCGCTTAGAGCAGCTTAATAGAAAACAATTTGTGTTAGTTTTAAGTTGTATGAAAGAGTCAAGTAGAATAGTAGTTTCCTTTTTTTGTCATTTACTGTTGTTGATTGTGTTTTTATTTGTTTTGTACTAAATAAAGCATATTTTGGATACATAAACACTTAAATTAAAGGTGACGCCCATGCCTTTTTACATAAAGTATGTGGAATATATTGTCAGGTAAAATCCGCTGTTTAATGATCTTTCATATCCATTCGAGCATTCTGCCTATTGAACACGGTTAATACAATAATCTTTGATTTACTTTGGAGCATTCTGTCTGGTGACAACGGCTGTTACATTTGTCTTTCATATCCATTTGAGTATACTGTCTGGTGAAAACGTGTTTTTCATTTCCATTTGAGTATACTGTCTGGTGAGAACGGGCCTTTCATTTTCATTGAGTATACTGTCTGGTGAGAATGGGCCTTTCATTTCCATTTAAGTATACTGTTTGGGGAGAACGGGTCTTTCATTGATCTTTCCTTTCCATTTGTATATACTGTCTGTTGAAAACGGTGTTACATTTATATTTCATTTCCATTTGAGTATACTGTCTGGTGATAATGATTGTTACCTCGGTCTTTAATTTCAATTTTAGTATACGGTCTTGTGACAACGTTTATTACAATGGTCTTTCATTTCGATTTGAGTATACTGTCTGGTGACAACGTTTGTTACGATGGTCTTTCATTTCAATTTGAGTATACTGTCTGGTGAAAATGTTTGTTACAATGGTTTTTAATTTCAATTTGAGTATAATTTCTGGTGACAACGTTTGTTACAATGGTCTTTCATTCCAATTTGAGTATACTGTCTGTTAAAACGGTTGTTATATTGGTCTTTCATTTCCATTTGATTATACTGTCTGGAGAGAATGGTTGTTACATTGGTCTTTCAATTCCATTTGATTATACTGTCTGGTGAGAATGGTTGTTACATTGGTCTTCCATTTCCATTTGATTATACTTTTTGGTGAGAATGGTTGTTACATTGGTCTTTTATTTCAATTTGATTATACTGTTTGGTGAGAATGGGTTTAACATTGGTCCTTCATTTCAATTTGAGTATACTGTCTGGTGAGAATGGTTGTTACATTGGTCTTCCATTTCCGTTTGAGTATACTTTCTGGTGACAATGGTTGTTACATACATTGGTCTTTCATTTCCATTGGATTACACTGTTTGGTGAGAATGGTTGTTACATTGGTCGTTCATTTCCATTTGAGTGTACTTTTTGGTGACAAAGTTTGTTGCATTGGTCTTTCATTTCAATTTTAATATAATGTTTGGCGAGAATGGTTGTAACCTTGGTCTTTAAGTCCCATTTGCTTATACTATTTGGTGAGAATGGTTATTTTAATGATCTTTCCTTTCCATTTGATTTAACTGTCTTGTGACAACGGTTGTTACATTGGTCTTTCCGTTCAATGTTTATATACTGTCTGTTCAGACCGTTCGTACAGAGGTCTTTCATTTCCATTTGTGTACACTGTCCGGTAAAACCGGTTGTTAAATTGGTTTTTCATTTCCATTTGAGTATATTTTCTGTTGAAAACGGTTGTTGCATTGGTCTTTCATTTCTATTTGAGTAGGTGGACTGGTGAGACTGATTGTAAGATTGGTCTTTCATCTTCGTGTGAGTACACTGTCTGGGGGGAATGGTTGTTACCTTGGTCTTTTTATATCCTTTTGAGTATACTGTCTGGTGAGAACGGTTGTTACATTGGTCTTTCATTTCCATTTGATAATACTGTTTGGTGAGAATGGTTGTTAGATTGGTCGTTCATTTCCATTTGATTATAATGTCTGGTGAGAATGGTTGTTAACTTGGTCTTTCATTTCCATTTGATTTTACTGTTTGGTGATAATGGTTGTTGCATTGGTCGTTCATGACCATTTGAGTATACTGTCTGGTGACAACGTTTGTTGCAATGGTCTTTCATTTCAATTTTAGTATAATGTTTGGCGAGAATGGTTGTTACCTTGGTCTTTAATTTACATTTGCTTNGTCTTTCATTTCCATGTGAGTATACTGTCTGGTGAGAACGGTTGTTACATTGGTCTTTCTTTTCCATGTGAGTATGCTGTCTGTCGAGAACGGTTGTTACATTGGTCTTTCATTTCCATGTGAGTATACTGTCTGGTGAGAACGGTTGTTACATTGGTCTTTCTTTTCCATGTGAGTATGCTGTCTGTCGAGAACGGTTGTTACATTGGTCTTTCATTTCCATGTGAGTATACTGTCTGGTGAGAACGGTTGTTACATTGGTCTTTCTTTTCCATGTGAGTATGCTGTCTGTCGAGAACGGTTGTTACATTGGTCTTTCATTTCCATGTGAGTATACTGTCTGGTGAGAACGGTTGTTACATTGGTCTTTCTTTTCCATGTGAGTATGCTGTCTGTCGAGAACGGTTGTTACATTGGTCTTTCATTTCCATGTGAGTATACTGTCTGGTGAGAACGGTTGTTACATTGGTCTTTCTTTTCCATGTGAGTATGCTGTCTGTCGAGAACGGTTGTTACATTGGTCTTTCATTTCCATGTGAGTATACTGTCTGGTGAGAACGGTTGTTACATTGGTCTTTCTTTTCCATGTGAGTATGCTGTCTGTCGAGAACGGTTGTTACATTGGTCTTTCATTTCCATGTGAGTATACTGTCTGGTGAGAACGGTTGTTACATTGGTCTTTCTTTTCCATGTGAGTATGCTGTCTGTCGAGAACGGTTGTTACATTGGTCTTTCATTTCCATGTGAGTATACTGTCTGGTGAGAACGGTTGTTACATTGGTCTTTCTTTTCCATGTGAGTATGCTGTCTGTCGAGAACGGTTGTTACATTGGTCTTTCTTTTCCATGTGAGTATACTGTCTGGTGAGAACGGTTGTTACATTGGTCTTTCTTTTCCATGTGAGTATGCTGTCTGTCGAGAACGGTTGTTACGTTGGTCTTTCATTTCCATTTGATAAAACTGTCTGGTGAGAACGGTTGTTTAATTGGTCTTTTATTTCCATTGAATGAGTTTGTGAGATTATGATTACAATCGAGCTTAAGACATAGTCATAGTCATTGGTCCTGTTTTTTTTGCTTCACTAACAATTGTGTTAGAAATGTATCCCCCAGTTTGGACGTGCGGAAACTGCCACCTAGCGCCTGTCCGTGTGGCCAGTATCAGCCTCGCTCACAGATGATGACGGAGCATGTCTCTGCATATCAGTTTGCCTACCATTTGCATGTGTTTTGTGAAATCTTACACCCTGATATACGATATTTGCTACTGGCATGTTCATGACGAAATCGTATCCATTGGTTTTACTGATGATTTATAATAGAGGTTTAAAGGCAAAGGGATTATTTTGTTTTTGTTTGCGGTTCGATTACATCATTTCTTTATACTTGGTCGGAGTATTTTTTTTTTATCAAATTACAAATACAGAAACAAATGAAACTACAGAGGCATGATCATTCGGAGAAACTCTTGTTTTCCTCTGCTGGTATTTTATTCAATTATTTAATACATATACAATGTACAATACAATAAGTACACTTGGGTCATCGCGTTGAAAAGGTTAATACAAACATTAGGGGAGGGACTTGTTATCAGACGTGCCGAACCTCGCGGTTACACGTATACAATTTAACATAATGTGCAATATAATAATAATACAATTTACGTTCGTTTAATGAATTTCGTGTTGATTTGGAATAACTCATATCCAAAAATATAAACATTTAATGAGCCGCGTCATGCAAAAATGGGTCTCATGCCATATGCCAGCGTAGCTCCAGAAACCAGCTTGCACATCCGCGCAGTCTGGTTCTGCAATAACTACCCTATCCGCTTTTGACTCACACAAGGTTTTGTGGTCTCATTAGCGGATAGTGTAGCACCCGACCAGACTGCGTAGGCTGGTATGGAGCTACGTTGACCGCATATGGCATAAGACCCATTTCTGCATCATGCGGGTTACATGAAGCTAAACCAAAATCGATCTACAACAAACAGTACTTTACTGTGAGTAAAAATGACAATTGAAATATTCCTACAATTAATTACGATTTTTCTGGAAATAGCAATTACACAGTTCACAGTTTGTCCATTAGTCTACCAAGCATTGACCGGTCACTTGTTTTTACAATGGCCCGGGGTCAATTGTACCTCATTGAGGATTTTAATAAATTAACGCCATATATATATATTTATATATATAACGGCGTTGTTAGCTAGTAGATGGCTTTATTGGCTGTCAATATTTATGTATGGTACACGTAATGTGCCTTATATGTACAGTATATACATGTCTACACTCGTACATATTATCGAATCAATTTTCGCATCTTGTTCTTGTTAATTATTTGAGAAGGACGCGCTATTGCGAGAATTGTCCAAGTCTATACTTGCATACAGCTGTGGGTTTCTCATATTACTCTTCACGAAGCAGCTGTGGCTGCCACACATGTTATAGAACGGTGCTCCTGAAATATATACTTTCTCAAAGTTTCAAGGTAAATTTTTGCAATATATTTCAATCAGTATATTTTATATAAATTTTAGCTTCCATTTTTGATAGGTGTGTGTTAACACAGTTTTGTGTCATGATTATTTGACGCGACAACGTTTTTGTTTATTAACAGTGAATCAGTTTGTAACATATTCTTCAATAGATTACTGCAATATAAATTTAAACAAACAATTTTAAAAAGTGGTTTCATGTTATAATAATTATGATACACAAATAATTGCGTATTCGTTAAAGCTTTAAAACACATTTTAATAGGCACATTTTTGAATGTACATTTATAGTAAATTGTTGTATGTTATATAAGGGTGTTCACTTTGGGATACATTTTATTTTTGTAACACAGTGAAATAAATAATATTTTTCTTACGTAAAGCCCGGTTATGTCTAGGAAATAAGTTCAAAGTTCCAGTTTGTATTAGACAATCGACCAAGATGCTTGTCGATGACGTCAATACCTCTACTTGTCAATAATTGATCCGTACCATTCGTTACATGCGCTGTGGATATTATTTACAAAACTAATGATTAAAGTAATCGCATATTTACCACAAATTCATTTTATAATAAAAGCCATTTAACATATCATATGAATCCACTTATGACTAGTAAAGCGCGACACATTTTATATTGGGCTTTGTCACATTCGCTGTGTCAATTGTGGCAATTCGCCGAGCGATTAATATTGTACACGAGACATGTGCCACCTACACTGTAACTACAATGCATCGTTTTGTCTTTTACAAAGATGTAAGCCCGAAAGTAATGCACATGCTGACGTTCGCTCAATAAGATGAATTGCTTTAAATGTCAAATGCGGACATTTAATGTATTCCATGTTATATATGGATTTGTTTACTGCATTTCAATGCTTAGGTGCAATTCTTTTCCCAATAAGAGAATCTTGAATCCTAAAACCGCCGCATGCATAATGGGTTTTTATTGATGTTACAAGTCTTATCTCAATCCGTGTATATATGCAAGCTCTGCATTTATTGTATTAGAAGCAGAGTTTAAAAGGGCTTTTAATTTGTTCTGCCTGCTGTCGCCATGTTAATGCTCTTTTCATAAGGAGTGCGACGATTTACGGTGGTAAGACGAGGGGAACAGCTGGCCTCCGGAGATATCTGGTGTTGATTTAGATCTCAGACATGTCGTTGACATTTTAACGAACGTATTTCACTTAGTACTCAAACTTTTAATGGGAATTAAACAGGCACAATATATGAGACACACACGCATAGTCGCATGCCAATATACAATGATTTAAGAAATATTATTACTGAAAACGCTAAAAGCGTAGACAGACTATTGACAAAAAAGGAAAGAAAATGAAGTTACTTATACAATCTCAAGCAGAAAGGACATATTTATATGCTTGAAACTTAAATCTTATTACGCGTTGTAAAATGGTGAACTTCTTTGGAGTTGTATATTTGTAAACTTAATTGTTTAACTTATCCTGAATGACCCGGAACAACGGAGGTAGTATATACACATGGTGTCAAACGATACTGATTTTAGCCTGTAACGTAAAAAGTAGGCCACGTTATTCAATCTTACATATGTACACGAATGAAGATCGTTGAATCACCAATAGTCTTTACTGATAATTGTTTAAAGCAGCTACTGGTATTCAGTACATGGAATGAAATTAACTTATACGATCCCTATTTTCGTTCTATATAGTTGTGTAATGATGGAAACAATGCTGCTGAAAATCACGGGCTTGTTTTGATAATATCTTTCGGAATTCGAAAGTAATAAGTAGAATGATAATATATGGATTTTGTTTATATATTTATATATTTTATGGATTTGTATGTTTAAATGAATTCTTTTCTGA
Source organism: Dreissena rostriformis (assembly GCA_007657795.1). NCBI lineage: Eukaryota > Metazoa > Mollusca > Bivalvia > Myida > Dreissenidae > Dreissena > Dreissena rostriformis. Next base: position 48,052 of record VMBQ01005867.1, on the reverse strand, counting down.
TCGAAAATTCAGTCTATGCGGAAAGGTAATACCAATACCAATCGGATTTTCTTAAAGACCGTTCCTGGTTCTATTCTATCGTAAACCGCGTAACCTTAAGTGTTTCTCCAATGCAAGCGAATGGTGAATGTTAGCGAATGTTGTATTTTATAGATTTATTTGCTTCTGATACCCTTCGTTCGTCTGGTCTGTAATATGCATATTGTTTTGTTTAACCTGTAAGAAAATGCCGATTGTTACTTATGTGATGCGTTTTATAGTGGTAAATTCAAACTTATTATTAAGATATATACATATTCTTAATTGCAACCGCAGCTAGAAATTCAAAGATGTCCGATATCTAGGCGTCATTCAAGCTGAAATTAAAGAAAATGTCACGTTTTATAGCTTTGAATGGCGCATTAAGTTTGAGCGTTTCCAGCGACGCCTTTCTACGTTTGATAACCCGTATTTGGTCAGATAACGTCACAGCATTTTATAATTGTATAAAATTGAAGGACAAGTTGTGAAGCAGTGTAACGGTGGGGTTCATAGTGGTTGTTGAAAAGTTATCTTTGCCACGCAACTATAACTTGTGGTTTCAACTTCTTAATTTTGACTTCTGCTTTAAAACTCGATAAATAAATATTTATAATATTCATAATTTTATCAGCTTTTCATTAACATGGTCTCAGTCTCATCATACATCGTGTCATACTCATCCACTCGCAATATTCTCATAATTAAAGTTTATACTGTTATTAGTTTTAGTAATTCGGAATAATTGGTGCAGAAGGTTAAACTTCACTAAACGGANGTTGTTACATTGGTCTTTCCTTTAAATGTTTATATACTGTCTGGTCAAAACGGTTGTTACAGAGGTCTTTCATTTCCATTTGTGTACACTGTCTGGTAAAACCGGTTGTATAATTGGTCTTTCATTTCAATTTGAGTATATATTATTGAAAACGGTTGTTGCATTGGTCTTTCATTTCTATGTGAGCATGTTGACTGGTGAGACTGGTTGTTCGATTGGTCTTTTTCATTTTTATTTGAGTACACTATCTGGGGGGAATGGTTGTAACCTTGGTCTTTTTATATCCATTTGAGTATACTGTCTGGTGAAAACGGTTGTTTCATTCGTCTTTCATTTCCATTTGAGTATACAGTCTGTTGAAAACGGTTGTTACATCGGTCTTTCATTTCCATTTGAATATATTGTTTAGTGAGAATGGTTGTTTCATTGGTCTTTCATTTCCATATGAGTATACTGTCTGGTGACAAAGTTTGTTGAAAGGGTCTTTCATTTCAATTTTAGTATAATGTTTGGCGAGGATGGTTATTACCTAGGTCTTTCATTTCCATTTAATTATATTGTCTGGTAAGAATGGTTGTTACCTTGGTCTTTCATTTCCATTTAATTATATTGTCTGGTGACAACGGTTGTTACATTGGTCTTTCCTTTCAATGTGTATATACTGTCTGGTCAGAACGGTTGTTACAAAGGTCTTTCATTTCCATTTGAGTATACTGTTTGGTGAAACCGGTTGTTTAATTGGTCTTTCATTTCCATTTGAGTATATATTTTATTGTCTGTTGAAAACGGGTGTTGCATTGGTCTTTCATTTCTATGTGAGCATGTTGACTGGTGAGACTGGTTGTTAGATTGGTTTTTCATTTTCATGTCAGTACACTGTCTAGGGGTAATGGTTGTAACCTTGGTCTTTTTATATCCATTTGAGTATACTGTCTGGTGAGAACGGTTGTTACATTGGTCTTTCATTTCCATGTGAGTATGCTGTCTGTCGAGAACGGTTGTAACATTGGTCTTTCATTTCCATTTGATAAAACTGTCTGGTGAGAACGGTTGTTTAATTGGTCTTTCATTTCCATTGAATGGGTTTGTGAGATTATGAATACAATCGAGCTTAAGATATAGTCATAGTCATTGGTCCTGTTTTTTCTTTGCTTCACTAACAATTGTGTTTGAAATGTATCCCCCAGTTTGGACGTGCGGAAACTACCACCCTGAGCATGTCAGTGTCGCCAGTATCAGCCTCGCTCACAAATGATGACGGAGCATGTCTCTGCATATCAGTTTGCCTACCATTTGAATGTGTTGTGTGACATCTTACACCCTGATCCACGATATTTGCTACTGACATGTTCATGACGCAATCGTTCCCATTCGTGTTACTGGTGATTTATAATAGAGGTTTTAAGGCAAACGGACTATTTCTTGGAGGTTCGATTACATCATTTCATTATACGTAGTCGGAGTATTTTTTTTATCAAATTACAAATACAGAAATAAATGAAACTACAGAGACATGATTATTTGGAGAAACTCTTGTTTTCATTTGCTGGTATTTTATCCAATTATTCAATACATATACAATACAATAAGTGCACTTAGGTCATCGCATAAGAGAACTAAATGCAAACATAACGGGAGGGACTTGTTAACAGACACGGTTACACGTATACAATTGAACATAATGTGCGATATCTATATAATTCAATTTACGTTTGTTTAATCAATTTCGTGTTGACTTTGATTAACTCATTTACAAAAATATTAAAATTTAATTAGCCGCGTCATGCGAAAATAGGTCTTATGCCTTATGCGGCCAGCGGAGCTCCAGAAACAAGCCTGCTCATCTGCGCAGTCTGATCAGTAACAACCATGTCCGCTATTAACTCACGCAAGGTTTTGTGGTGTTATTAGCGGAAAGTGTAGCTCCTGACCAGACTGCGCAACTGCGTAGGCTGGTATGGAGCTACGTTGACCACATATGGCATACGACCCATTTTCGCATCAAGCACGTAACATGAAGCTATACCAAAATCAATCTACAACAAACAGAACTTTACTGTCAGTAAAATGACAATTGAACTATTCTTGCAATTAATTACGATTTTCCTGGAATTTGACAGTTCACAGTTTTTCCATTAGTCTACCATGCATTGACAGGTCACTTGTTTTTACCATTGCCCGGGGTCAATTGTACATCATTATGGATTTTATTAAATTAACGCCATTATATAAAACGGCGTTGTTAGCTAGTAAATGGCTTTATTGGCTGTCAATATGTATGTATGGTTCACGTAACTATGTATGTACAGTTTATAAATGTCTACATTCGTACATATTATTGAATCAATTCTCGCATCTTGTTCTTGTTAATTATTTGAGAAGGACGCGATATTGCGAGAATTGTCCAAGCCTATACTTGCATACAACTGTGAGTTTCTCATATTACTCTTCAAGAAGCCGCTGTGGCGGCCACACATATTATAGAACGGTGCACATGAAAGATGTACTTTCTCAAAGTTTCAAGGTAAATTTTTGCAATATATATTTCAATCAGTATATTTTATGTACATTTTAGTTTCCATTTTTGATAGCTGTGTGTTAACACAATTTTGTCTGATGAGTATTTGACGTGACGACATTTTTGTTTATTAACAGTCAATCAGTTTGTAACATATTCTTCAAAAGAGGACTGCAATATAACCCTAAACAAACAATTTTAAAAAGTGGGTTCATGTTATAATATGATACAAAAATAATTGCGTATTCATTAAAGCTTTAAAAACATTATAATAGGCACATTTTTAAATGTATAGTAAATTGTTGTATGTAATATAAGGGTGTGCACGTTGGAATACATTTCATTTTTGTAGCACAGGGAAATAAATCATATTCGTTACGTAAAGCCCGGTTATGTCTAGGCAATTAGTTCAAAGTTCCAGTTTGTATTGGACAATCGACCAAAGATACTTGTCCATTGACGTCAATACCTCTATTTTTCAATAATTGATCCGTACCATTCGTAACATGCGTTGTGGATATTATTTACAAAACAAATGATTAAAGTAGTCGCATATTTACCATAAATTCATTTTATAATAAAAGCCATTACACATCTCACATGAATCCACTTATAATAACTTGTTAAGCGCGACACAGTTTATATTGGGCTTTGTCACATTCGCTATGTCAATTGTGGCTGTATATATGACGTTTCAAGTCTAATTGCCTGCAATTTGATTTCATTAATGTGCCGGCTCGATTTCGCTGAGCGATTAATATTTAACAAGAGACATGTACCTATACTGTAACTACAATCCATCGTTTGGTGTTTTACAAAGATGTAAGCCCGAATTTAATGCACATGCTGACGTACGCTCAATAAGATGAATTACTTTAAATGTCAAATGCGGACATTTAATGTANTTTATTAACAGTGAATCAGTTTGTAACATATTCTTCAATAGATTACTGCAATATAAATTTAAACAAACAATTTTAAAAAGTGGTATTATTATAATAATTATGATACACAAATAATTGCGTATTCAATAAAGCTTTAAAACACATTTTAATAGGCACATTTTTAAATGTACATTTATAGTAAATTGTTGTATGTTATATAAGGGTGTACGCTTTGGTATACATTTTATTTTTGTACCACATGGGAAATAAATAATATTTTTCTTACGTTAAGCCCGGTTATGTCTAGGAAATAAGTTCAAAGTTCCAGTTTGTATTAGACAATCGACCAAGATGCTTGTCGATTGATGTGTATACCTCTACTTGTCAATAATTGATCCGTACCATTCGTTACATGCGCTGTGGATATTATTTACAAAACTAATGATTAAAGTAATCGCATATTTACCACAAATTCATTTTATAATAAAAGCCATTTAACATATCATATGAATCCACTTATGACTAGTTAAGCGCGACACATTTTATATTGGGCTTTGTCACATTCGCTGTGTCAATTGTGGCAATTCGCTGAGCGATTAATATTGTACACGAGACATGTGCCACCTACACTGTAACTACAATGCATCGTTTGGTCTTTTACAAAGATGTAAGCCCGAAAGTAATGCACATGCTGACGTTCGCTCAATAAGATGAATTACTTTAAATGTCAAATGCGGACATTTAATGTATTCCATGTTATACATGGATTTGTTTACTGCATTTCAATGCTTAGGTGCATTTTTTTTCCCAATAAGAGAATCTTGAATCCTAAATCCGCCGCATGCATAATGGGTTTTTATTAAAATTACAAGTCTTATCTCAATCCGTTTATAAATGCAAGCTCTGTATTTATTGTATTATATGCAGAGTTTAAAAGGGCTTTTAATTTGTTCTGTCTGATGTCGCCATGTTAATGCTCTTTTCATAAGGATAGCGTAGATTTACGGTGGTAAGACGAGGGGAACAGCTGGCCACCTGAGACATCTGGTGTTGATTTAGATCTCAGACATGTCGTTGACATTTTAACGAACGCATTTTACTTAGTACTCAAACTTTTAATTGGAAATAAACAGGCACAATATATGAGACACACACGCATTCCTATATACAATGATTTAAGACTAATACATGAAAACGCTAAAAGCGTAGACAGACTATTGGCAGAAAAGAGTCACACACATAAATTTACCGTTACTTATAAAATATCAGCCATAAAGGACATATTGATATGCTTGAAACTGAAATCTTACTACGCGTTTTTATACTCGTTAACTTCATTGGAGATGTATATTTGTAAACGTAATTGTTTAACTTATCCTGAACGACCTGCACCAGCGGAGGAAGCGTATATACATGGTGTCAAACGATAGTGGTTATAGTCTGTCACGTACACGTATAAAGTAGGCCACGTTATTCAATCTTACATATGTTTACTACTGAGGACCGCTGGATCACCAATAGTCTAAACTGATAATTGTTTAAAGCAGCTACGGGCATTCAGTACCTGTAATGAAATGATCTTATACGATCCCTATTTTCGTTCTATATAGTATGAAGATCATGGAATCAATGCTGCTGAAAATCACTGGATTTTTTTTTCTTCATATCTTTCGGAATTCGAAAGTTATACGTGTAATGATAATATATGGAGTGTGCAGATTTTTTAATATTTTGTATGGATTTTTTGTTTGTTTAAATGAAGTCTTTTCTGATCGAAAATTCAATCTATGCGGAAAGTGTCGTCCATAATAAGGTTGTTCGGACTTCACAAGAATCTAATCTGGAACGACACATTACGCACATGCATTGAGCCCGGTTTTCTCAGAGCGCGGCTTATACGTTTCACAATTAGCAGTTTTTGCCACTGACAATTTCTCCCAGTATTCCTATTATCAATCAACCAGTCTATAAATATAACCTTTTTTGTATAACTCTGCATTAGTGGAACTATCGTAGACATGCATGTGAGTGTCGTTGGTCCAGGAAATATCCATTATTAACAGGCGACACTCCCTGGGTAATACCAATACCAATCGGAATTTCTTAAAGACCGTTCCTGATTCTATTCTATCGTAAACAGCGTAACCTTTAGTACTAGTATTTCTCCAATGCTGGTGAATGGCGAATGGCGAATGCTAGGAAATGTTGTATTTTATAGATTTATTCGCGTTTGTTTCCCAAGTAAAACACCTTTTTTTTATTTACTTCTGATACGCTTCGTTTGCCTCGTCTGGAACATGCATATTGTTTCGTTTTCAATTTAAGAAAAATGCCGATTGTTCCTTATGTGAATCGTTTCATAGTGGTTAATTCAAACGTATTATTAAGATATATACTAATTCTTAATTGCAACCGCAGCTAGAAATTCAAAGTGTCCGATACCTATGCGTCATTCAAGCTACGGACATTTTATAGTTTTGAATGGTACATTAAGTTTGTGCGTTTCCAGCGACGCCTTTCTACCTTTGATAACCCGTAGTTGGATAGATAACGTCCTTATTTTATAAATGTATTTAAATGAAGGACAAGTTGTGAAGCAGTGTAACGGCGGGGATCATAGTGATTGTTGGAAAGTTAATTTGCCACGCACCTACTACTTGTGGTTTCAACTTCTTAATTTTGACTTCTGCTTTAAAACTCGCTAAATGCATATTTATAATATTCATAATTTAATCAGCTTTTCATTAAAATTGTCTCAGTTTCATCATACATCGTGTCATACTCATCCACTCGCAATATTCTCATAATTAAAGTTTATACTGTTACCAGTTTTAGTAATTCTGAATAATTGGTGCAGAAGGTTAAACTTCACTAAACGGAAACCTGCACGGGACTGATTTCCCCCATATTTGCCTTTTAGTTTAAACGTGCGTTCAATATTGAAAATAATAATAGGCTTCCAACAGCATTTACCTCTCTTTTAAGCTCCACGCAGAGAATGTAATCATTCTACGATTTCTCAATTCTTCCTTTGCTCTCTTTAGAGACCGAGCTGTCTTCGTTCGTCATTGAGAGGACACGAAATAACGTCATAGATGCTTTAAATAGCAAATTGAATAGCCGCATGTTCGTAAGAGAGGAAGGGAAATCACGGAGAGCCATCTCACACCTCGCTATCGATTCGTTCCGCGGGCTTGATGCATGGAAAACAACATAGCGCTGTGGAATACGTAGGCGATATAATATAGGAAGCAATATACCAATATCCCCGCTCAGATCGTCAGTTCAGTTAAACAGGAGTGCTTCATGTGATAACGCTAACAGCTGTGGGATACTAACCAGTGTTTATTAAGAAAGCAGTCAACATGCATGTGGAAGTGAACGTCGCGTTGAATTTCGTGATTTCGTACTTGTATAATAAACTGCCGCGTCGCAGAGTGGATTTATTCGGGACAGAGTTAGAAAAAGGACTGAAGAAAAAGTTCGAGGGCCATTGGTACCCGGACCAGCCGATGAAAGGTTCCGGCTTCAGGTGCGTGCGCATTAGCGGACCGGAAATGGACCCGGTGATTATAAAGTCGGCTTGCGAGGTAGGTCTGGACCTTGAGGAATTGAAGGCGTATATTCCCAATGAACTCACCCTCTGGATAGACCCGAATGAGGTGTCTTACAGAATAGGCGAGAAGGGACAGGTTAAAATACTTTACAGCGACAGAAATTCCGANAGAAGGGACAGGTTAAAATACTTTACAGCGACAGAAACGCTGAGGATAATACCGAATTAGAAGACCGCGAAGTGCAGGCAACCAACAAAGGGTTCAATCCAGAGGCTCAGGCCTTCAATCCGGAAGCTCAGTCGTTCGAACCTATCGTCAGACTCTCCGCATCTCTCTGTAATTTGAATCTTTCTCCTGGAGGACTGTCGCCTATGTCACCGGTTTCGTCCAGTTCTTGGGGCGGAAGTCAGTGCACCTCGCCGTGTGGCGGCGCCATATTCCCGTCATCATTATCAGGTGAGCTCACGCCACAACCCGTATTTACTCCCAAACGCCAGGGTGCGCATTTGTTCACAACTGCGACATTTGCACAGACAAAATTTGGTTCTACAAAGCTGAAGTCAAACGCAAAGCGTCCGACCAGACTTTCACCAACCGAATTTGGAAATTTCTTTCAGCAGAAAGCGGTCCCAAACAACACCACTCCCCAGTACCCAGGCATCATCACCCCGCCTCGTTCTAGATCTCTTTCTCCACGAGACCCTCGGGTTGAATTCCTGATAGACCAAAAGCAACGTTTCCTGAACAATCAACACCAGCAACAACTTCAGCATCAGTTTCAACAACAACAACAACAACAAATGTTTCAGCAACAACAACTCAATTTTCAACTTCAACAACAGTTGCACTTTCAACAACATCCGCTACAGCAACAACAGAGTCGTTTGAAACTTCCGTACGACCATAAGTTTCCTTCGCCGACGAGTCCGTCTCAGCACGTGGCGGGGACCCTGCACGAGATGTTTTCCGGTCCCTCCCCGCTTCAGTCGCCGATGTCGTCTCTCTCCAGCGGCCACTCGCCCGTGTCCAACGGTCAGTCCCATCTGTTCCCGCTAGCGAGCCCGCAGTCAATGCCCAGTCCCCCTGGTTTCCATGACAACAACAATCAGCAGACGACTCTTGGGTCTCCGCAGTCGATCTCCACTGACAACCAGATGGCGTTCCTTGACAGCCTTGGGCTAAATAACGGGCCCTACTCGCCAGCCAATCAGTTTCATCATCTGCTTCTTGCCAGTTAAGTGAGTTTGTTGACGGTTTTTTGAACATTTCATTAAATCTATATTTTTTTTTATTTGATCTAATGTTAAACATTGTATTTTTTGTGTACGTTGACAGTTTTTTCAATTGAACAGTTTCCATTGGTCTTAAATTCCTTATTCGTTCGACACTGCAATTTCATATTGCCACATTATTACAGTGTAAAAATGAAGTTTTAAGCACATGCTAGAAGTATACTAACTTTAAATCAGTACTATTTGAAGACTTAATTAAACAAACAAAACATACTTACGATTGATTTTGTATTATCTCNAACTCAATTTTCAACTTCAACAACAGTTGCACTTTCAACAACTTCCGCACCAGCAACAACAGAGTCGTTTGAAACTTCCTTACGGCCATCAGTTTCCTTCGCCGAGGAGTCCGTCTCAGCACGTGGCGGGGTCCCTGCACGAGATGTTTTCCGGCCCCTCCCCGCTTCAGTCGCCGATGTCTTCTCTCTCCAGTGGACACTCGCCCGTGTCCCCCGGACAGGCCCATCTGTTCCCGCTGGCGAGCCCGCAGTCCATGCCTAGTCCCCCTGGTTTCCATGACAACAACAATCAGCAGACGACTCTTGGGTCTCCGCAGTCGATCTCCCCTGACAACCAGATGACGTTCCTCGACAGCCTTGGTCTAAATAACGGGCCCTACTCGCCAGCCAATCAGTTTCACCATCTGCTTCTTGCCAGTTAAGTGAGTTTGTTGACGGTGTTTTGAGTATTTCATTAAATATATTTTGTATTTTTAATTTGATCTGATGTTTAACATAGCATTTTTTGTGTACTTTGACAGTTAAGCCAATTTAACATTTGTCTTAAATTCCTTTTTCGTTCGACACTGCAATTTCATATTGCCACATTACCGCAGTGTAAAAATGAAGTTTAAAGCACATGCTATAAGTATGATAACTTTAAATCGGTACTATTTGAAGACTGAAACAAACAAAATATAATTACGATTGATTTTGTATTATCTCTATGATCACAAGCAAAGCTTAATTGTCTGATAAATTGTTACTATATTCATGCCATCATGAGCTTATTGATGTGATTATTATTGTAGAGAATAATTGGACTTGAATTTAATATTAACGTTTTGTTCGAATATTCGTCCTTTTTGTTACATGTGTATTGTATTTTTTAATTTAATTTGTTTTAGTCTGTTTTGTTATAGACAAATAACATTTATTTTTATTGTACATAGACATATTATCATATGAATATGTAATATATTTTTCTACATTAAAACTTCGTTCTTTCATAGCCTTTTTCACATATTTTCTACTAGTGGTGGTAATTATTGTTATAATGCTAATATTGCTATTGTCTGATTTGTAAACATATTTACTATCAGTGTCCGTATTAAGTGTCATTAAAGTATCTGAATAAGACACACACTGACCTAATTTTAATAGAGATATGTAATCAAGTGAAATATTGTGTGAAAAATCGACATAAATGAATTGTTCAGTGAATCATATTTTTATCATTAGGAATGTTAGTACATATACATAACATTCACATTTGATGTAACCGCAAGAACGAACACCTCCTTAAATTTTTCGGAGCGTAAAACAATCGCTTTATTTGTGTAGGCATTTTATTTGCTACAAAACAACCGTTAAATAGTTTTAAAATACTACTACATGTATACAAAAATCGACTAAATATGTAGATGTATTTGGCAACTATAATAATTTTTGACAGTAAAATAACGCACAATCTGTCACCAACTTCGAAGAGCATTATTGGTATGTTTTTCCTTGAACTTTTTACTTCTCTCAGTTAGCCTCAGCTAGACGCTGTTAATCGAAAATGATCACCACGCAAACCACAAACCGGCTCTGCCCTGGAATTGCCTCCGATATATTCGCGTATTACATCTTGCCTTCGGGAACGATATAAATTCTGGAAAGCGTATGAGTAGCATTCGATGAACGGTATTCCACGTATTAAACTGGACAAATTGCTTGGACACAATTACATTTACTAATGCTATATATCTTATTTACTGAAAATGCTCTGCAAACTTGTTTTGGTATTTTATTAACGCTGTAGAATGTTTAATACGAAACAAGGCATATACTTATACATATTTTGATTGTTTTTGAAATAACAAGAACTCGAGCATCACATTAACTAGCATATTTATAATNTGTTTGTTACAGTTTACATCACAGTTACATTTCGTTGACATTTACAAAAAACACAACAACAATCGATTCATTTAGAGGTAGGGTAACGCAAAGTCCCTGGAGGAAACCTCGATAACTGCCATTTAGAACCGTCGTTCCTGTACGAATATTTAAGAGCAATGAAGGATTTTCCTGTAGTGAACAATCGATGTTTTCGTGCACAGAACATAATCGTAAATATCAGACATACCTCACGTAGCGCAATGTCTCTTGAATAGTGTTGTCTGACTTATATGTATGATTGAATAGGTTGAAATATGATTTAATATCATAGTTTGGACATGGCATATTATATTAGTCAGTCGAGTGGGTATTGGAGTTGTCTGTTTAAAATGCATAGTTTCATCCGTGCTTTCAATGATCCGGTATTCATTGAGATAAAAGTATTTAGATATCACGTGCAATACCAACCATAACAAGATAGTCGGTGCTTTAAAATGTTTATATTTAAACGATCAGAATAGTTTGCTACTTTTTACAGTTAGAGTTTTATTTCTACGTACACATGTATATCAAAACCACAACAATCAGGTTTAATCTGTATCTGTTATTGTACAGNTTACTTTCTTCCCACATGCAGTACAGAGCATATTGAGAGTATGTGTACTCCAGAGCATAATCGACGCAGTAACTTGGTATTTGTGCAGATGGCAAGACGGGATGTTTGCGTGCACATTACATATTCGTAAATATCAGACATACCTCACGTATCGCAATAGTGATGTCTGACATATATGTATCATTGTATAGTATGTAATCTGATATAATAACATATGTTCGGCACGGTATATTTTTTCTTAGTCAGTCGAGCGAGTATTGGATTTTTCTGCTGTGTGTTGAAAAATGCATAATTTCATCCGTACTTTCATTGATACGAGATTCATTGAGATAAAAGTATTTGATATGCAGAACGAACGCTAACAAGATAGCCGATGCCTTACAATGTCTATATTAAAAAGATCAGCAAAGTTTGCTACTTTGAGAGGGTCAGAGTTTTATTTCTACGTACACATGTAAAGTATAGCACATTCACACAACGATCAGGTTTAAGCTGTAAATGTTGTTTTATAGCGATTGATAAGCAATCACACACGTTCATATTATAAACGAATGCAGCACAGATAAAATGAAAGTGCTGACCGAATAAAAATGCCGTTATATTACACTTAATATAGATACCATGTAATATTCCTCCGATAAACAATGCACCAAACTCTTATGTAAACAATGTACATATTACTGTGTCATTGTCATGGCATGAAGTGCATACATATTTACAAATCCTGCTATATAAGATGGCGTCCTTCGTTAATATGACGCTCGTATGCGCACAGGGTCTCAATAGCTGAATAGGGCCAACCGTAAGATCAATTACACGATAAGGAAACGTTGTCAAACTCTACACAATCAAAACACCAAACCCGTGTTTAGTTTTTAATGCGCAAAAACTGTGTTTGACGCGTGCGTTTTTGTCAATGATCATTAATACTCCCACAGTAACATACGGACGCTAATTAAACATGTATCAAACGCGCAACTGGTGCCAGTGGATTAAGCATTGATTATTACAACATCTCGGCCACTTAAACCGACCGAGTTTTTATAAGCCCACATATCCACGAGATTTTCCATGATCAGGACTTAAGTAAGCTGTTAATAAGTTAATATATGTGTTCATTTACAGTGTTAGTTTTTTTCTGGTCAAAAGCATTAACTTTTGTGACCACGCTGGTTTTCGTGTTTAAAAACCGTGTATAAATGTAATGTATTGTCTTTCCAAATTGAAACATTCCCTGAGCTAGAATTTCACATATTAAAGAAACACAAATCTAAAAACATCTATATAGCAGCGTTTTTTTGTGAAGCATATATGTCGTGTTTACTATTTCTTCAATAATATGATGTTTTGTAAACTTGCCATGTTTTTATATGTGATGTTGTTATTAATATAAATGTTTCGACCTATTGGTTCACGAATAGTGATACTGATTCATAGGTCCTGATAGGGCATACGTACACTTGTCCTTAAAAGCGGACGTTGTGTAAGCTATTTTTGGCCTACATTTATTTTCACGATTATTGTAATCTATTTTTGATAATAAAAGTAAAAGGTCTGGTTTCTGTTTTTGTGTGTTGCGTCCCACCTCCCCTATTGTATTTAAGAAAGAGAAAATACAACTGTTATGGTAATGTCAGATTTTTTATGTAAAACATATAATATATTCACTTCAACTACTGGAAATACAAAACCGAACACAACAACACGATATAATAAGTGCTTTGGCGTCATCATTATTGGGACGTACAACCAATTACCAAGCGTACATATAAGCACAATGTGACAGCATACAGATTGGACTCTCATTCATGCTCAGGACACTTAACTATAAATTATATAAATGTTAAAGTCAATATGTGGGACTTTTGGACACAAAACACCGAACAGAATTGTATTCTTTATTTGTATGAAAACGGGTGCCAGATGCGCATTGATTTTTTTAACTGATTGATGTTGATTGTATATAGTTAGTTAGGTAACGGGGATATTTATTATATTTATATATATATATATTTATACTATTCTGTGTTGTAAAAACAAATAACATATTTTAATATTATTTCCTATGACATAGAAGTAGTTTTGTCACAGCATTTTGTATCTGCTTTCAAAATATAGATGTTATGTGTACATTACAATTGTTATAGTTTGTAGAGAGAGAAGATATCAAATGTTTGTTTGTTTAATTTCATTTTTCGTTACCGAAAGTGATGACTTGTTATGAGTAGTTATATGACTATCCTCTAAACATTGACTGATATAAACGCCAACTAACCTGATAACACAAAAAACATATCAGACACCTTTGTCTAAGGTCGATATCAACTTAGGATTATGATAAAAGCACATATTAGCACACATGTTCATTATTGTATAAAGAACATCTTTTTATTGTATAAGGTAATGAAGTTGTTTTTATGGTTATACATAAACGCCGTTGACTTTGCTTAAAGGTGATATTAATAAGTTAATGTAAATGGATATGCATATATGTATGTTTTCACGCAACGTTTGATTTTTTACGATTAGAAGAATTTCGCTTTCACGGTAGAAACTAGAGATATATACTGACATTTACTGGTAAATGCAAAATCAATACGAAAATACGTCAAGCAACATAATGTTCGTGTGGAGAACATTTCTTGATTTGAACCGTCATGGTAAACAGAACTTCGTGTTAATAAATGCCGAACAATGGAGTGTTTCCTGGAAAACAGTGGATATTGAACTGAGTGTAACCGCGCTGTGCAATCACATATATGTAAGGTTGTTTTGACAACCTTCTAAGATATTTTTGTTGACATCCGTGCTTAGATATATACCGTGTTAACTTATTATATTCATTTTTGAAGTGTTCTAATGCAATAATTGTTTTGGTACTTTTATTAAATATTTGGAGAACTGTTTATCTTTTGAACTACGTTTTATTTATTTGTAACTCATTTCAGCAATCAAACGTCACAGTTTTGGTTGTGGTTTTCATGTAATGCTTTTTACATTCTTTTAATATACATTTGTAATTGTCTCTTTAAATCTACATTGGTAATTGACTCGATGTTCTCTATCACCCAAATGAAGTTCACATGTTGAATAGATTTTTGAATTAAAGTAATGCCATATTTATCAGACTAGGCACGGATAACCCGCAGCCTTGGCTTAGTTTTAGAATGTTATGTTTTAGAGCTTTTTTGTATAATATTGTCATACCTTTATTTTTAGCATTATTCATTTTGGAGGTGGTTGTATTTTATTGATGTTATGTATCTGAACGTATAATATTGATTATATTAAACATCCTTGTAAAACATTATGTTAAAATAAGCAATGTGCATGAATTGTTTTACTATAGTATTATTTAAACATTATGAGTGTTCACAGGTTGTTAAGAATGGGTTAAAGAAGTTATTTCTGTTGTAAACAACAGACTGTTGCCCACGTTTAATGTTAATTCTATTGATGACAAGAATTATTCCAATGTGTTACATAAATTATATTTTGATTCTGTTATTGTTTAGTATACAAAATATTTCTAAGTTTGTAATAAAATTAATATTTGTTAAACCCGTTTTGTTATTATCTTTTCCAGAGTCAATCGTGTCTCCTTCACTGTTGTATGTGTCGTTATCTTTAATATATTGTGGTGCGTGATGATGATTATAATAACGGTGATAATGATGATGTTAGTGATGTTGGTGTTACTGTCGGTATTGGTGCAGACCACGGCGATTGTGGTTATACTGATGCCAGAGATAGTAGTTTCACGGGTCGATGAAGACAACTTGGAATGTGATACTATTGGGGAGGATGATAGTAGTCATAGCGACGACGGAGGTGGCGACAAATGACTCCGATAAGGGGATAACAAAGTAGGATTGAAGGAAATACCACTTTCTTATTAGCTCACCTGAGCACAACGTGCTCATAGTAAGCTATTGTGATCGCCTTTTGTCCGTCGTGCGTCGAGCGTCGTCCGTCGAGCGTCGTCCGTCGTCCGTCGTCATCATTAACCTTGTTAACACTATAAAGTCTACATTTATTGTCCAATCTTCATGAAACTTAGTCAAAATCTGTGTCCCAATAACATCTTGGACGAGTTCGAAAATGGTTCCGGTTGGTTGAAAAACATGGCTTCAAGGGGGCGTGGCAATTTTCCTTATATTGCTATAGTAAAACCTTGTTAACACTTTAGAAGTCTCATTGTTAGTCCAATCTTCATGAAACTTGCTCAGAACATGTGTCCCAATAGCATCTTGGGCGAGTTTAAAAATGGTTCCGGTTTGATAAAAAACCTTTGCTCCACGGCGCGGGGCATCTTTCCTTATATGGTTATAGTAAAACCTTGTTAACACTCTAGAAGTCACATTTATTGTTTAATCTTAATGAAACTTGATAAGAACATGTGTCCCAATAATATCTTGGAAGAGTTCGAAAATGATCCCGGTTTGATGAAAAACATGGCCGCTAGGGGGCTGGGCAGTTTTTATGGTTATAGTAAAATCTTGTTAACACTCTAAAAGTCACATTTATTTTCAATCTTCATGAAACTTAGTCAGAACATTTGGTCTAATGATATCTTGGATGAGTTCGAAAATGGTTCTTGTCTGTTTAAAAGCATGTCCGACAGGGGTCGGGGCAGTTTTCCTTATAGGGCTATAGTAAAACCGTGTTAACACTCTAGAAGTCACATTTTTGGTCCAATGCTCATGAAACTTGGTCAGAATATGTACTTATGATATCTGGGCTGAGTTTGAAAATATATGCGATCCATTTAAAAAGATGGGCACAAGGGGGCGTGGCTTTTTTTCTTATATGGCTATAGTAAAACCTTGTTAACACTCTAGAAGTCACATTTATTATCCAATGTTTATGAAACTTGATCAGAACATTTGTTCTAACACAAGCTCGGCTGAGTTTGAAAATTTGAAAATGGTTATGGTTCGTTGAAAAACATGGCCGCCGGAGGGCAGGGCAATTTTCCTATATGGCTATAGTGAAAAATTGTTGACGCTATAATAGCCACATTTATTGGCCAATCTTCATGAAACTTGGTCAGAACATTTGTCCAAATAAAATCTTGGCAGAGATTGAAAATGGATCAAATGAGCTTAAAAACTATGTAACTAGGTCAAATATAAAATAAACATGTAAAAAATCACTTTTGGTCCAATCTTCATGAATCAGCTTGCATGTTTTCAAAATAGTCTAGTTCCTTTGGCTCTCAGGTGAGCGCCTCAGGGCCCATGGCCATCTTGTTTCTTTTATTTAAAGCGATCTAGACATAATGGATAACGAGGCAGTTGTATTTGCTGGTTTACGATTTCCTGCATGTTTAATACTGTGCGTCATAATACCCGAGAAACAATGCATATTGATTGAAATCTATACCATACATGAGTAGACTATTACATCGCACGCTTAATGTTTATATTGCAAATTATTGTCTTTTAACTTAAATACCATACCTAAGTTAATATGCAGATATTAATATGTTTTGCAGCTGTGTTCACCCGTTGGCTTGGTCATCGGGCGATGACAACGGATGGGGTACATTCTTGAGAAAATGATTTTGTTATTGTCGAATATAAATGTGATGCAGTTAATAAGCCGGTCACACTTCACACGTTCGTATTCGATAACATATTTCAAGATGGACCATACACAGAATATGAAATGATTTGAAAGTGGTATATCTACAACGATTGAGTCTAATTAATAACGTATGCATATGCTTGATATTCTGCCACCGCTGCTTCGTATGGTCGTAACTATAATGAGTGAAATTCTACACAACATGTTTAGAGGTGACGAATATACAGGTATAACGCATTATGTAGAAACCAAACCGTTCTTGGTTATTCGTCAAAAAGCACAAAGTGATATCTCTGGAAGCACTCTTTGCTGGCAAAAAACAGCTTGACAAATTCATTTTCTCAGCTTTACACAATCAATGAAACTGCAAGCGTAACAGTCTGGTTTATGTCGTAGTCTGTCGGTCTGTAAAACTGATTTTGGAGTTTGTCTTGTCTCAGTGGCGAATATAATAAATCTTGAAAAATGCAAATGTTCGACCAAACGAAATGTGAAGTTAACTAGTAGAATAAGTTAGCCATTATAATGGTATGGTGCCGTTTACTACTGAATCGTATTCAATTGGTTGACCAGTACGTCATCGCAAGATTGTTGCTATCACCATGAGCTGTTGATTTATTCTATTACAAAACATGGAATTAATTTTGAATTATTTCTGATTTGTTTTTGTTAAATATAATATACACATACAATGCACACATGATGATACTGTGATAAACTGCAATCAATTTAATTCTATCATATCCTTACTTGTTTTACCGTGCGTTCAAAGGAGGTTTCTGGTTTACATCACATACATTGAAAACATATGGCCGAAACCTAAAGGCTACTAGCTGTTTTCTGCATCAATGAGGTGTCGGAATTGCCGGACCAAAGCAAACACAATATTTCAATTTATAAATGCACAATACCTCATTACCACAATGAATATAGAAAGGTATAGTTATGCAATTATATTTATATATCCTTAATATGCGTTCTTATAAGTCGTAACTGGAATGCGTCTGCAAGTTGTTTCTTGTTCACAATTAAGGGAACAACAACGCCGTATAACTGTCAGTTTTATTCAACAGCAAGTGTACTAGCTACATAAAAACTGAAACCAACAAGTTTCAAACACGCAGTGGATATTTGCACATCGATTGTAAATGTATTCGAAAACAGTTTTTTTGTATTTGAAGTCAAACACAATTTTCAGGAAAAATGCAAAATCCTTTATGCCATATCTTTCTTGCGAAGAATTGATACATTTTGTCCTTAATTTAATCAAGGCTTGTCTGTTTCGTAACGTATGCGATGAGAGAAAAGGATTACTCGCCTTGGACACATCAGTTTTGTCAGCGAAGTATTGTGTTTGTCTGATACTCATTCGGGATTGCTTTTTTCCGTGGAAAGCGTAGGAGGAACAATGGTATTCCACGTTCCGTAACATTCATACACCAGGTGGGATCTGCTTTGAGAACAAATGACATAGAGTAATGTTATTATTGATTCATTTTGATAAATTTATACTGGTTCGAGTTTTGGAATTTGTTGACCGGTGCTTTTATTTTTAAGACTTCACGGAGACATACCTTATATCAGAACATCAAGTATAACTTATTCATAAAAAACCCACAATAATTGCGATGCTTTAAATGAAAAGTAATATACTTTTTGTTATGCTTATGCCAATCAAAATATTTGTTGTACATAGTTAAAACATTATTGGTGATTATTTAATTCGCAGTGATCACTATTTGTTAGTTGTTACCAGGTATTTGTGCAAGTGCCAAGACGGGTTGTTTGCTTGCATGGAGTATAGTCGTCTATATCAGACACAATTCACGTGGTGCGATATCTCTTGAATAGTATTGTCTGATTAATATCAATGCCAACATTATTGTAGTGTTATCTGATTTTAGATCAGACACTAGATCGTTGTGTTATGTCGTAGTCTGCAGTGAATGTTCTGCATATCCCAATTACGCTTAACTTATAATAGCTCTGAACAAGACTATAGATTGATTTAAGGTCAAGTTGTGCTTTCCCATTAGAACATTTTCCTTGCACTTAAATTCATATTACTAGCCTGACGATTGTAATACATTGAATGGTTTATGTTGGCTTGCTCATATTTGTATGACAGTTATTATTAATTTATTATATGATGGTATCTCTGCTTATGTGATCTAGGAGAGGTCAAAAATATAAAACTCTTTTACAGAGCACTTGGTACGTTCATATCTGTTTCCAATTTAGGCCTACATAACATGTCCTGATCACTTCAGTGAACTTGATGTTTGATAAAGATCGACTGTAAATAGTTGAACGTTTCTTGATTTAGAGACCTCACACTCTATGAGGTAATATAACGTTAAGATGAATGTGGCAAACACAACAATTGTATTCATCCAGCATCGGAAACAACAAAGAACAACCGCCTTAAACAAATAATATTATATTGCTAGTAATTTGTTGAAGTTGTTGTAATTTCTTATTTGTTTTTATAGGTATATGCCACATCAGATATTTTGATTCGCATGCTTGATCATAATACAATTTTCAGTGTATATACCTTTTTCAGTTTACAATATGAAACGCAAGAAAAAAATAATGTGCATTTTATTTGTATCTACATGGGTGCCGTTCATTTTATCCTTTTTTTTTGTCTTATCAATGAATAAATATATATACAATAGTTTATTTGTAACGAAATAAATTATCATGATTAAATTTATAAATATTGTAAAACGTCATGATGACATTTTAGTTAATTGGTATAACCTTTTTTGTCCTATACTTTGCGTTAGCCAGTCTAATTTGTTTGCTGTAACACATGTATAGATACACCTATGTTTAACATCAAAGATTTAGTTGGAGATGAGTATCAAGTTATTTCCATTGTTATAGTTTCACGAGACCGAGAAAGGAACACCAAGCTTGTACTAATACATTTTTAAAAGTAATAACGTGCATGCGTATGTTTGTTTACACATTAAATTGTAAAGCGTTTAATAATGGGAAGGGCCTTTTAGGACGCACATTTTGCTTAAACATTTCACGTTTACATAGCAAGTTAATATTGCATGTACATGTATATGGTAAAAATCCATATAGTTGTTTGTTACAGTTTACATCACAGTTACATTTCGTTGACATTTACAAAAAAAACAACAACAATCGATTCATTTAGAGGTAGGGTAACGCAAAGTCCCTGGAGGAAACTTCGATAACTGCCATTTAGAACCGTCGTTCCTGTACGAATATTTTAGAGCAATGTAGGACTTTCCTGTAGTGAACAATCGGCTATTGAACTAAGTATAACCTCACAATGCGCTCATATCAGATGTCCTCACAATGCAGTTGTAATCCACAATTTTTAAATCATTGATAGTTAGACAAGTTTATTTTTTGGTCATCGAACGGTTTGTTTTTCTTCGTCTCCAGCATAATTACCTACGTGTATACAAAAATCGACTGTATATGTAGAAGCATTTGACAACTTTAGTACTTTGTTTCAAGTAAAATAACGCACAATCTGTCACCAACTTCTAAGGGCATTATTGGTATGTTTTTCCTTGAACGTTTTTCTTCTCTCAGTTAGGCTCAGCTAGACGCTGTAAATCGAAAATGATCCCCACGCAAACCACAAACCGTCTCTGCCCTAGAATTGCCTGCGATATATTCGATTAATGCGATTGCCTTCGGTAACGCATTAATTCTAGAAAGCGTAGGAGTATCATTCGATGAACGGTATTCCACGTCTTAAACTGGATAAATTGCTTTGACAAACATACATTCACTAATGCTATCTTATTTACTAAAAATGCTCTGCTAACTTGTTTTGGTATTTGATTAACGCTGTATGATGTTTATACAAAACAAGGCATATACTGATACAAATTTTGATATTTTTTTAAACAAGAAGATCTCGAGCATCACATTAACTAGAGCATTAATAATAACCATGACACGGACGAAAACACAAAACAACAGTAGCTGTAACAGCAACAAGCGTATGCACATAATTTATTAACAATATATTGTTATTGATTTATTGGAATTTCTGTTTGTTCGTAACCTATAGAAAAAATGAAGAAACATTCAAGAAATATCTGAATATTTTATAGATGTTTGCTATTTCGAGTAATAACATTAACGTGTGTTCAGAAAATTGAAATGCATGTTTACACTTTGTATACCATTCCTTTGGTTTTCCTTTGGTATTCTCCCGTTGTCTTATACAGCATTTCGACAAACATGTATCCATGACGTTAACGGTGTTGTTTGTATTACGCTATAATGCTCTTGCCACTTACGTCCAATGTTATTATTTACATAATTCTAAATGCAACGATTACTTTCTTCCCACATGCGGTATAGAGCATATTGAGAGTATGTGTACTCCAGAGCAAACTCGAAGCAGTCACTTGGTATTTGTGCAGATGGCGATACGGGATGTTTTCGTGCACAGAACATATTCGTAAATATCAGACATACCTCACGTAGCGCAATGTCTCTTGAATAGTATTGTCTGACTTATATGTATACTTTAATAGGTTGAAATATGATTTAATATCATAGTTTGGACATGGCATATCATATTAGTCAGTCGAGCGGGTATTGGAGTTTTCTGTTGTCTGTTTAAAATGCATAGTTTCATCCGTACTTTCATTGATCCGGGATTCATTGAGATAAAAGTATTTAGATATCACGTGCAATACCAACCCTAACAAGATAGTCGGTGCTTTAAAATGTTTATATTTAAACGATCAGAATATTTTGCTAATTTTAACGGTTCATAGTTTTATTTCTACGTACACATGTAAAGTACCGGTATATCAAAAGCACAACAATCATGTTTAATCTGTATCTGTTATTGTAAAGCGATTGATTAGCTGTCACACACGTTCATATTATCAACGAATACAGCACAGATAACATGAAAGTGCTGGCCGAATAGAAATGCCCTTATATAACACTTAAGATAGATACCATGTACTATGATAACTTCTTATGTAAACAATGTTTATATTACTTTGTCATTGTCAGGGCATAAATTGCATACACATTTATAAATGCTGAAATATAAGCTGGCTTCCTCATTTATAGATATATGACGTTCGTATACGCACAGGGTCACCATCGCTGCATACAGCCCAACCGTAAGAAGATCTATTACACGTTAAGGAAACGTAGTCAATTAAATCTACACAATCATAACACCAAACATCATTAATACACCCACAATAACATATAGACGCTTATTAAACATGTATCAAACGCACATCTGGTACCAGTGGATTAAGCATTGATTATTAAAACATCTCGGCCACTTAAACCGACCTAGGTTTTATAAGCTCACAGATCCATGATATTTTCTATGATCGGGACTTAAGTAAGCTGTTAATATGTTAATGTATGTGTTCATTTACACAGTGTTTTTTTCTGGTCAACAGCATTAACCTTTGTGTCCTCGCTGATTTTCTATAAAAGGTGTTTAATAAACGTTTAAAATTGTGTTTTACTGTCTTTCTAAATTGAAACATTCCAAGAGCTAGAATTTCACATATTTTGGAAACAATAATCTAAATACATCTATATAGCAGCGTTTTGTGGGAAGTATATCTGGTATTGTTTACTATTTCTTCAATAATCTGAATGTTTTGTAGACGTGCCATGTTTTATATGTGGTTTTGTTATTGATATGAATGTTGCGATCTTTTTATTCACGAAGAGTGTTAATCATTTAAAGGTCATGATAGCGCATACGTACACATGTCCTTAAAATANATATCAGACACCTTTGTATCAGGTCGATATCAACTAAGGATTATGATAAAAGTACATATTAGCATACATGTCCATTATTGTACATGTGCATTTATATTATTTTTGTGTATAATGTAATGAAGTTATTTTTATTGTTATACATAAAAGCCGTTAAATTTGCTTTAAGGTGATATACATTAGTTTATGTTAATGGATATACATATGTGTATGTTTTCACGCAGCATTCGATTATGTACGATAGGAATAATTTCGCTTACACAGTAGTTAACTAGAGATATTTACTGACATTTTCTGGCAAATGCAAAATCAATACGAAAAGACGTCCAGCAACATAATGTTCGTGTGGAAAACATTACTGTATTTTGAACCGTCATGATAATCAGAAATTCGTGTAAATAAATGCCGGAAAATGAAAGTGTTTCCTGGAGAATGAACTGTGTGTAACCGCGCTGTGCACTCACATATCTGTTAGGTTGTTTTAGCAATTTCTGAGATATTTGTGTTGGCATCCGTGCTTAGATATATACCGTGTTAACTTATAATATTCATTATTGATGTGTTCTAATGCAATCATTGTTTTAGTACATTTATGAAATCCTTAGAGAAAGTTTTATATTTTAAACTACGTTTTATTTATTTATAGCTTATTTCAGCAATCAAACGTCACTGAATCTGTTTTGGTTGTGGTGTTCATGTTATGCAATGTATTTTCTTTAAATATGTATTTGTAATTGACTCTTTTCATCTACATTTGTATTTGATTGGATGTTCTATATCATCAAAATGAAGGCACTTGAATAGATTGGAGTTCACTTGTTGAATATAAATTTTCGGATTAAAGAAAAGCCATTTTTATGAGACTCGACACTGACGACCAGCAGCATTGGCTATTTTTAATATAAATTTTGTGTTTTATAGCTTATTTTGTATAATATGATCATAACTTTATTTTAAGCATAATTTAAAGGTGGTTGTTTTGCACTGATGTTGTGTATATACACGTTCGATGTTCCTTATATTAAACACCCTTGTGAAATAATTGTGTTATACTAAGCGATGTGCGTGAATTGTTTTATTATAGTATTATTTTAACGTTCTGATTGTTCACAGGTTGTTCAGAATGGGTTATACAAGTTATCTCTGTTGTAAACTACAGACTGTTGCCCACGCTTAATGTTGATTCTATTGATGATAAGAATTATTCCAATGTGTTACATAAATTATATTTTGAATCTGTTATTATTTAGTATAAAAATATTTATAAGTTTGTAATAAAATTCATATTTGCTAACCACATTTCGTTATTACTTTTTCCAGGGTAAATCGTGTTTCTTTCACTGCTTTATGCATCGTTATATGTAGTATATTGTGGTGCGTGATGATTATTATAATGATGATGATGGTGATGATGACGATGTAGTGATAGTGATGTTGGTGTAACTGGCAGTAGTGGTGCTGACCAAGGCGATTGTTGTTATACTGATGCCAGAGATGGTAGTTTCATGGGGGTGATGAAAACAACTCGGAAGGTGATGATATTGGGGATGGTGATAGTAGGCATAGCGACGACGGAGGCGGCGACAAATGACTCTCAGATAAGGAGGAGAAAAGTAGGATTGTGATGAAGCAAATATTTCTTTCTTTCTTTATTTCATATAACGTGATCTAGACATAATGGATAACGTGAGAATTGCATTTGCTGATTTACGATTTCCTGCATGTTTAAAACTGTGCGTCATTATTCCCTGAAACAATGCATAACGATTGATTGAAATCTACACCATACACGAGTAGAAGATTGAATCGTACGCTTAATGTTTATATTGTTAATTATTAACAAGTATTGTCTCTTAACTCAAATAACATACTTTAGTTAATATGCAGATATTTATATATTTTTGCATCGGGCGCTGTAAACGGATGGGGTACATTCTTGAGAAAATGATTTGGTTATTGTCGAATTTAAATGTGATGTAGTTTATAAGTCGGTCACACTTGACACGTTCGTATTCGATTACATATTTCAAGATAGATCATTCACAGAATATGTCATGATTTGAACGTGGTATATCTTCAACAATTGAGTCTACATTGTAATTAACTACGTATGCATATGCTTGATATTCTGCAACCGCTGCTTCATAAAGTCGTAACTTTTATAAGTAAAATTCTACACAACATGTATAGAGTTGACGAAGTTATTCGTCAAAAAGCACACGGTGATATCTCGGGAAGAACTCTTTACTGTCAAAAAAAAAACAGCTTGACTAATTCAACTTCTCAGATTTACACAATCAATGAAACTGCAAGCGTAACAGTCTGGTTTATGTCGTAGTCTGTCGATCTGTAAAACTGATTTTGGAGTTTGTCTTGACTCAGCGACGAATATAATACATATTGAAAAATGCAAATTTTCGACCAAACGATATATAAAGTTTACTAGTAGAATAACTTAAAGTTAGCCATTATAATGGTATGGTGCCGTTTACTCCTGAATCGTATTCAATTGATTGACCAATACGTCATCGCAAACGTGTTGTTATCACCATGAGCTGTTGATTTCTTTTGTTAAGACAAACATGGTATTAACTTTGAATTTCTATTTTTTAATATATTATATACACCACATACAATACACACATTCAGATACTTTGATAAACTGCAATCAATTTAATTATATCATATCCTTACTTGTATTACCGTGCGTTCAAAGGCGGTTTTTGGTTTAGATCACAGACATTGAAAACATATGGCAGAAACCTAAAGGCTACTAGCTGTTTTCTGCATCTATGAGGCGTTTTTTTCATGAGACCGAACACATTCGAAATACCTTCGAGCGGGTCTGAAGAAGTGATACAGCTATTTGTTTCAGGACTAATAAATACGTGTGTAAAATCAATTAACATTCAAAGTTCGAATCAGTGTCAAATAGTTTACGTCAAAAAAAATATTTGACAATCATCTGGCAAATTATATTTTCCCAAAAGTGTGTAGAAACAAGACTATAGATTTATTTAAGGTTAAGTTGTGCTTTCCCATTAGGACATTTTCCTTGCACTTAAAATTCATATTACTAGCCAGGCAATTATAATACATTGAATGGTATATGGTGGCTCTACAATACAAATTCATGTAGAGGGATAAATCCGCATCTTTGGAGATCCGATACTGGTTGCATGAAATACTGTTTACAACATTTAACACATTTTGTTAACATATAAAGTTGTAATCCACGGTAAATCATTGATAGTTAGGAAACTTTATTTTTTGGTTATCGAATGGTTTGTTTTTCTATTCGTCTACAACATAATGTTATTAAATTAAAAAAAAATAACCGTTAAATAGTATTACAAAAAAACCTATGTGTATACAAAAATTGACTGTATATGTAAATGTATTTGACAACTAAAGTAATTTTTTTGAAAGTAAAATAACACAAAATCTGTCACCAACTTTTAAGGGAATTATAAGTATGTTTTTCCTTGAACTGTTTACGTCTCTCAGTTAGCATCGGCCTGACGTTGTTAATAGAAAATGATCCCCAGGCATACCACAAACCGTCTGTGCCCTGGAATTGCCTGCGATATATTCGGTTATTGCGCCTAGCCTTCTGGAACGCATTAATTCTAGAAAGCGTAGGAGTATCATTCGATGAACGGTATTCCACGTTATAAACTGGACAAATTGCTTTGGCACAAATACATTCACCTATGCTATATCTTATTTACTGCAAATGCTCTGCTAACTTGGTTTGGTATTTGATTAACGCTGTAGAGTGTTTATGCGACACAATGCNGTTGCTATTCATATATTAGTTTTTGATGTTTTGTTTACTTCTTAATGCTGATTAATATTGTTGTACCGTGTCTAGCATACGCATGTTAACATCTCATGTATAAAGAGAAATCTGTTCCCAATGACGAAAGTTGAAAATGGATTAAGTTACGAAACATCTGAGCAGCACGCAATCAGCCATTTAAAATATATCGAGGTGGTTTTTTCATAAGACCGAACATATTCGAAATACCTTCGAGCGGGTCTTAAGAAGTGATACAGCTATTTGTATCAAGACTAATCAATACGAATCAGTGTCAAATAGTTTATGTCAAAAATATTTGACAATCATCTGGCAAATTATATTTTCCCAAAAGTGTGTAGAAACAAGACTATATATTTATTTAAGGTTAAGTTGTGCTTTCCCATTAGGACATTTTCCTTGCACTAAAAATTCATATTACTAGCCTGACGATTGTAATACTTTGAATGGTATAATACAAATTCATGTAGAGGGATAAATCCGCATCTTTGGAGATCCGATACTGGTTGCTTGACATACTGTTTACGACATTTAACACATTTTGTTAACGTATACAGTTTTAATCCACAGTAAATCATTGATAGTTAAGAAACTTTATTTTTTGGTCATCGAATGGTTTATTCTTCTTTTTGTCTCCAACATAATGTTATTAACATGTTTATGTTACTAAAAATAACCGTTAAATAGTATTACAAAAAAAAAAACTACGTGTATACAAAAATCGACTGTATATGTAAATGCATTTGACAACTATAGTATTTTTTTGAAAGTTAAATAACGCACAATCTGTCACCAACTTCTAAGGGAATTATTTGTATGTTTTTCCAAAACTGTTTAAGTCTCTCAGTAAGCATCAGCTAGACGCTGTTAATCGCAAATGATCCCCAGGCATACCACAAACCGTATCTGCCCTCGAATTGCCTGCGATATATTCGGTTAATGCGCTTAGCCTTCTGGAACGCATTACTTCTAGAAAGCGTAGGAGTATCATTCGATGAACGGTATTCCACGTTATAAACTGGACAAATTGCTTTGGCACAAACACATTCACCTATGCTATATCTTATTTACTGCAAATGCTCTGCTAACTTGGTTTGGTATTTGATTAACGCTGTAGAGTGTTTATACGATACAAGGCAAATACTGATACATTTTATGAACGATTTTGAAACAACAGGATCACGAGCAACACATTAACCACAATATTTATAATAACCATGAAACGGACGAAAACACAAAACAGCGGTAGGTGTAACGGCAACAAGCTTATGATCATTATTTTTTAACTATATATTGTTATTGATTTATTGGTATTTGCTGTTTGTTCGTTACCTTTGGAAAAATGAAGAAACATTCAAGAAAGTTCTGAATATTTTATAGATTGTTTGCTACTTCGAGTGATAACATTAACGTGTGTTCATAAAATTGAAATACATGTGTACACTTTGTATACCATTCTATTGTAATTCTCCCGATGTCTGATACGGCATTTCGACAAACATGAATCTATGACGTCTACGATGTTGTTTGTAACATGCTATAATGCTCTTGCCACTTACATACAATGTTATTATTTGCATACTTCTAAATGCTACGTTTTCTTTCTGCCCACATGCGGTACAGAGCATATTGAGAGTATGTGTACTCCAGAGCATACTCTACGCTGTCACTTTGTATTTGTGCAGATGGCAATACGGGATGTTTGCGTGCACAGAACATATTCGTTAATATCAGACATACCTCACGTAGCGCAATAGTGATGTCTGACATATATGTATCATGGTATAGTTTGTATACTGATATAATAACATATGTTGGGCATGGTATATCTTCTTAGTCAGTCGGTCGGGTATTGGATCTGTCTGTTGTATGTTGAACAAATGCATATTTTAATCCGTTCTTTCATTGATACGAGATTCATTTAGATAAAAGTAGTTTGATAGCACGTGCAGAACGAACCCTAACAAGAGCTTTACAATGTTTATATTAAAACAATCAGAATAGTTTGCTACTTTGAGAGGGTCAGAGTTTTATTTTTATTTACACATATGAAGTATATCTAATGCACAAAACGATCCGGTTTAAGCTGTATATGTTATTGTATAGCGATTGATAAGCAATCACACACGTTCATATTATCAACGAATACAGCACATATAAAATGAAACGGGTGGCCGAATAAAAATGCCGTTATATAACACTTCTGATAGATACTATTTACTATGATACTACATCAGCTAAACGATGCACTAACTTACTGCTTATGTACATATGTCTGTGGCATTGTCAGGGCATGAAGTGCATGCACATTTACAAATGCTGATATATATAAGCTGGATTCCTTCGTTAATATATATGAGCATTGCTCTGTGAAAAGGAGGTTTAAAACATTTGGGTAAAGTGTCGTCCGAGATTAGCCTGTGCACAAGCTAATCTTGGATGACACTTTACCCAATATGCATTCAATCCCATTTTCGCAGAGCAAAGCGCATAAATAACGTTCATAAGCGCACATGGTCTCAATCGCTGAATAGAGCCCAAACGTAAGAAGATCAATTATACGATAAGGAAACGGCAGTCAATTAAATCGTCAAAATCTATACAATCACAACACAAAACCCGGGTTAAGTTTTTCATGCGCCAAAATACTTTTTGACGGTGTTCGTTTTTGAAATCGGTTTGTCAATGATCATCAATACACCCACAGTAACATACGGATGCTAATTAAACATGCATCGAACGCACATCTGGTGCCAGTGGATTAAGCATTGATTATTACAACATCTCGGCAACTTAACTCTACCGAGTATTTATAAGGCCACAGATCCACGAGATTTTCCATGATCAAGACTTTAGTAAGCTGTTTATTATATGTTAGTTTTTCCTCGTCAACAGCATTAACTTTTGTGACCATGCTGGTTTTCTTAAAATCGTGTTTAATAAACGTATACAATTGTATTGTATTGTCTTTCCAAATTGAAACATTCCCTGAGATTGAATTTCACATGTTTTGGAAAAAAAATCTATTATAGCGTTTTTTGGTAAAGCATATATGGTCTTGTTTACTATTTATTCAATAATCTTTATTAACAGTTTTGTAAACTTGCCATGTTTTATATGTGTTGTTATTGATATGAATGTTTCTATCTATTGTTCACGAAGAGTGTTATTCATTTATAGGTCGTGATAGGGCATACGTACACATGCACTAAAAACCGGACGTTGTATAATCTATTTTGGCCTATATGTATGTTATAAATAACATCTATATTATAACTTTTATGATTATGATTGTATGTACGTCCCAATAATGATGATACCAAAGCACGTATTATATCGTGCCATGTGGGCGGTATTGTTGTTGTGGTCGGTTTTGTATTACCGTTAGTTGAAGTGATTTATTACATAAATATTTTTATATCTATATCTATATTAGACATAACATCTATATTATGAAAGCAGATACAAAATGCGGTGACAAAACGACTTTTATGTCATAGGCAATAATAATAAAATATGTTATTTGTTTTTACAACTCAGAATAGTATAAATATATATAAATAAAATAAATATCCCCATCACCAACTAACTATATACAATCAACATCAATCAGTAAGAAAAATTAGTTTGTAGAGAGATAGAGAGAAGATATGAAATTGCGTGTTTGTTTAATTTACCGAAAGTGATGACTTGTTATGAGTAGTTATGTGGCTTTCCTCTAAACATTAACTGATATAAACGACTACTAACTTAATATAGAAAATCATATCACGCACCTTTGTATCAGGTTGTTATCAACGTAGAATTATGATAAAAGCTCATTTTAGCACACATGTTCATTATTGTTAAAAAAAAATAGTTTTATTTTATAAGGTAATGACGTTAGTTTTATTGTTTTACATAAAAGCCGTTGAATTTGCTTAAATGTGATATAAATTACAAGTGGTTTATTAAGATACAAGTAACATATGGCGTGCGTGGATATGCTGATATGTATGTTTTCAATCAACGTTTGCTAATGTACGATATACATAATTTCGATTACACTACAGAAGCTAGAGACAAATATGTATTCTAAGTTCATATCTTCAATCATCTGTACGCAATAACTCCTAAGTTGAATTATATATTTAACAGTCAATGGCCATACGCGTTGCACTATTTTGTTGACATTTTCTGGTAAATGCAAAATCAATACGAAATGACGTATAGCAACATAATGGTCTGGGGAGAACATTACTTTATTTTGAACCGTCATGATAATAAGAAATTCTTGTTAATAAATGCCGAACAAAGCAAGCGTTTCCTGATGAACAGATTGGGGAATGAACTGTGTGTAGCCGCGCTGTGCAATCTCATATCTGTAAGGTTGTTTAAGCAAACTTCTCATATATTTTTGTTGGCATCCGTGCTTAGATATATACCGTGTTAACTTATTATATTCATTATTTAAGTGTTCTAATGCAATAATTGTCGTAGTACATTTATTAAATCTTTAGAGAAATTTTCATATTTTAAACTTCATTTTTATTTATTTGTAACTTATTTCAGCAATCAAACGGAATCTGTTTTGGTTGTGGTGTTCATGTAATGCATTGTACTTTCTTTAAATATACGTTTCTACTCGACTCTTTATATCTACATTTGTGATTGACTCGATGTTTTCATATCATCAAACTGAAGGCTCTAGAATAGATTGGAGTTCAGTTGTTGAAAAGAACTTTTCGGATGAAAGAAATGCAATTTTTATCAGATTCGGCACTGATAACCCGCAGCCGTTGCTGAGTTTTCATAAGACATTTATGGTTTCAGCTCATTTTGTATAATATGGTCATAACTTTATTTTAGCATTAATTTAGAGGTGGTTGTATTGTATAATATGTATACGTTTTATTTTTTTAAACATCCTTGTGAAATAATTGTGTTATAATAAGCGATGTGCATGAATTGTTTTACTATAGTATTATTTTAAACGTTATGACTGTTCACATGTTGTTCATAATGGGTTATACAAGTTATCTCTGTTGTAAACTACATACTGTTGCACAGGCTTAATGTTAATTCTATTGGTGACAAGAATTATTCCAATGTGTTACATAAATTATATTTTGAATCTGTTATTGTCTAGTATAAAAAATATTTCTAAGTTTGTAATAAAATTAAAATTTGTTAAAACGCGTTTTATTATCTTTCCCAGGGTCAATTTTCTTTACTGCTGTATGTGTCGTTATCTGGAATATATTGTGGCGCGTGATGCTGATTATAATGTTGTTGATAATGATGATGATAGGCCTCTGACATGATTCTATCGCTGCTTCATATGGCCGTAGTTTCTCTAGTTGAAATCTACATGTTTAGAGATGAAGAATATACAGGTGTAACGCATATTGTAGGAAACCATACCGTTCTTGGTTATTCGTAAAAAAGCACACGGTGGTGATATCTCTGGAAGAACTCATTGCTGACAAAAAGCAGCTTGACCAACGCAAATTCTCAGATTCACACAATCAATGAAACTGCAAGCGTAACAGTCTGGTTTATGTCGTCGTATGTCGGTCTGTTAAACAATTTTTGGAGTTTGTCTTGTACTTAGGAGTGCCGAATATAATAAATCTTGAAAAATGCAAATGTTCGACCAGACGATATGTAAAGTTAAACAGTAGAATAACTTTAATGAAGCTATGATCATTGCGTGGTGTCGTTTACTCCTGAATCGTTTTCATCTGGTTGACCAATAAGTCAGGAGCAAGAGCGAGACGTCTCCGCTATATTGGAAACGACCCTCCAGGGTCCAGCTGACCGGAAGATAAGAGCAATGACGGGCCTCATCTATACTGTAAGCAAAGAGAGGTTCGGCTTAGCTGAGAAGAAACCAGAGAAGCCAGCCCCTATCATCAGCAGAAGACAGAGGCTAATCAAACAGACCAGGAAGGAGCTTACAAGTGTAAAGAGGCAGTATAGGAAAGCCAAGGAAGAAGAGAAAGTAGGACTCCAACAGTTGAGAAGCACTCTACGAGAGAAACTGAGCACTCTCAGCAAGGCTGAGCAAACAAGACAGAGGAAAAGGAAGAGGGAGAGACAGAGAGCTAGATTCATCCAGAATCCATACCAGTTTTCCAAAGACATTCTTGACAAGGAACGATCAGGAACAGTAGAGAGCAGTATGGAGGACATAGAGCAGCACTTACGCAATGTTCACAGTGATCCTTCGCGTGAGGTTCCACTGGGTGACTGTTCAAGGCTAGAACCAGAAGACCCACCAGAAACTCCTTTGGACACAAAGGAGCCATCATTGTCTGAGGTACAGCATGTGGTGAAGAAAGCGAGGACAGGCTCAGCCCCAGGCCCGAATGGCATTCCTTATCGGGTCTATAAGATGTGCCCAGGCATACTTCGGAAACTATGGTCCCTACTTAGAGTGATTTGGAGAAAGGGCAAAATCCCAGATTGCTGGAAGAGAGCGGAGGGAATATTCGCCCCAAAGGAGAAGGACTCAAAGGATATTGGTCAGTTCCGGACCATTTCTCTCCTCAACGTAGAGGGAAAGATATTCTTTGCAGTCCTAGCCAAGCGACTGACAACGTTCCTTACAGACAACAACTACGTTGATACGTCAATTCAGAAGGGTGGAGTTCCCGGATTTTCTGGGTGCGTCGAGCATACCAGTGTTCTCAGCCAAGTGATCCGGGAAGCACGAGTGAACCATGATGACCTGACTGTAGTGTGGCTAGACCTCGACAACGCTTATGGATCAATACCCCACAAGTTGATTGAGAAGTCACTTGAGCAGTATCATGTACCAGAACATGTTTGTAACCTGGTAAAAGACTACTACAGTGGTATCAAGCTACGCTTTGCAGTGGGAGATCAGACAACAGCATGGCAAAGCTTAGAGAAAGGCATTGTCACAGGATGCACAATCTCTGTGGTCCTGTTTGTGATGGGTATGAATCTCATCATCAATGCGGCGAAGAGAGAGACACGTGGTCCAAAAGCAGCAACAGGAATCTACCTACCTCCAGCTAAGGGATTCATGGATGACCTTACTCTGACAACGAAGACCCACATTCAAGCAAGGTGGATGCTTTCGGCCCTAGAAGAGGCAGCGACTTGGGCCAGAATGAGGTTCAAACCCAGGAAGTCCAGAGCACTTGTTATCAGGAATGGCCAGCCTACCAAGAAATTCAATCTGACAGTGCAAGGTGAGGACATACCATCGATAATGGACAGCCCCATTAAATGCCTTGGGAAGTGGTATGATGCTACACTCCAAGATGGGAACAACATCAAGCGCATCAAGAACCAGCTCACTGAAGGGCTGAAGCAGATTGACAAAAGCGGACTACCTGGCAAATTCAAGGCCTGGTTATTCCAGAATGGACTTCTCCCGAGACTGATGTGGCCACTGATGCTCTATGAGGTGGCAATAACAGCGGTGGAAGGACTGGAGAGAACCATTAGTAGACATTTGCGAAAGTGGCTTGGCGTACCACCCAGCTTCAGCAACATTGGGCTCTACGGACGATCAAATCAACTACAGCTCCCACTCAGTTCGTTGGTGGAGGAGTACAAGGTGGCCAAGGCCAGACTTGTCATGACGCTGAAGGATTCAAGGGATGACATGGTCCGAGGAGCAGGTGTTGAGACCAGGACTGGAAGAAAGTGGTCTGCTAGCCAAGCCGTAGCGCAAGCCGAGAGCCGCCTGCGACACAAAGACATTGTGGGAACAACGGCAGTGGGAACACAAGGTCTGGGCTCTGCGGAGTCGAGGAGCTGGAAGAAGGCGGACAGTAGGACAAGGAGGGAGATGGTCCAGGCAGAGGTGCGTCTGGCCGAAGAAGAAGATCGAGGCATAAGGGCAGTAGCAATGGGGTGCCAGGGTGCTTGGACGAAGTGGCAGACTACAGGAAAGAAGATGACCTGGGCGGATATCTGGCGCAGCGAACCTCTACGCATTAGTTTCCTGCTCAGGTCAGTATACGACCTGCTACCTTCACCAGCAAACCTGCACAGATGGGGAAAACTTGACGACCCAACCTGCCCACTTTGTGGAAAGATAGGCACGCTAGAACACACACTATCATCTTGCCAGAAAGCCCTTACACAAGGAAGATACAGGTGGAGACACGACAAGGTCCTCCAAGAATTGGCAGATATAGTGGAAAGGGAGAGGCGAAAGAAGAGGACTGTGAAGAAGACCGGGAAGATGCAGTTTGTTAAGGAAGGGGAAACCATCAAGAAGCAGCAGACGCCAGCAGCATCGATCCTAGATCGTGCGCAGTCATGGGAGATGGTGGTTGACCTGAAACGAAGGCTGGTCTTCCCAAGTGTGGTCCAGACAACACAACGCCCCGACATGGTGATCTGGTCGGCAGAGAACAAGTGTCTGGTGATGGTTGAACTCACAGTTCCTTGGGAGTCGCGCTGTGATGAGGCGACGGAGAGGAAAACGGCGAAATATGCTGACCTGCAGAGGGAATGCAGGGAGAAGGGGTGGCACACTTGGCTATTCCCAGTTGAGGTCGGCGTCCGAGGCTTTCCGGCAAAGTCTCTCTGGAGACTTTTCACTGCACTTGGCCTGACAGGAAGAGACAGAAAGCGAGCAGTCAACAGACTTGGGGATGCAGCGGAGAGAGCATCGAGATGGCTGTGGCTAAGGAGAGAAGAGAGGAGCTGGCAGCCGACTTCTGACACGTAGGGGACTGATCATCACCACCAGGAGAATGAATCGAGATTAAAGGGTCGAAACTTTCAATGATCGGTGGCTCTCGACTGCGGATGTCAGTAGTCCGGCAGTTTAACGACTGTTTACATCTCATCGCAAGAATATTGTTATAACTATAAGCTGTTGATTTCTTCTGCTAAAATAAAACATGGTATTTTTAATTATTTCTTATTAGTTTTTGTTGAATATAATATACACATACAATACACACATGAATATACTGTACTTAACTGCAATCAATTTACTTATATCATATCCTTACTTGTATCACCGTTCGTTCAAAGTCGGTTTCTGGTTTAGATCACATTCATTGAAAACATATGGCAGAAACCTAAAGGCTTCTAGCGCTTGTTGCAATATGAGGTGTCGGAACTTCCTGACCAAATGAAACACAACTATATCCATTTATAATACACTATACATCATTACCGCAATGCACATGGAAAGGCGTTACACCATCTAGAGGTCTTTAGTATGCGTTCGTATAAGTCGTAACTGGAATGCGTCTGCAAGTTGCTTCTTGTTGAAAATTAAGGGAACACCGACACCATATTACTGGCACTTTTATTCAACGGCAAGTTTACTAGCTAGCTAACAGTTGAAACCAACAAGTTACAAACACGCAATGGTTATGTGCACATCGATTGTAAGTGTATTCGAATACATTATTCAGTATTTGGGCTCAAAAACACTGTTCATGATAAAAGCAAAAACGTTTATGGCATATCTTCCTTGCGAAGCATTGATACATTTTGTCCTTAATTTAATCAAGACTTGTCTGTTTCGTAACGTACGTGATAACATAAAATGATTACTCGCCTTGGACACTTCAGTATCGTCAACGAAGTATTCTGTTTGTCTGATACTCATTCGGGATTGCTTTTTTTCCATGGAAAGCGTAGGAGGAACATTGGTATTCCACGTTCCTTAACATGCATAAACCTGGTGAGAAATGCTTTGTGAACAAATGACATAGAGTAATGATATAATTTATTTTCTCTTATAATGTTTGGCTTCGTGTTTTAGCATTTGATGAACAATACTTATGTTTTAAGACTTCACGGAGACATACCGTATATCGGAACATCAAGTATAACTTATTCATAAAATTCACAAAAATTGCGACGCTTTAGATGAAAAGTAATATAATTTGTGTTATGCTTATGCCAATTAAAGTAATTGGTGTGTATAGTTACAAACATAAGGGCTGCTAATTCAATCCGCAGTGATCACTAGTTGTTATAAGGTATATGTGCAAGTGCCAAGAAGGGATGTTTGCTTGCATGGAGCATATGCGTAAATATGAGACACAATTCACGTGGTGCGATATCTCTTGAAGAGTAATGTCTGATTAATATCAATGTCTACATTATTATAGTATTATCTGGTTTTGGATCAGACACTAGATCTTCGCGTTATGACGCAGTCTGCAGTGAATTTTCTACATAGACCAATTACGCTTGACTTATAATAGCTCTGACTTGAAAATACAACTTCTTTGTCAAATAAAGCGACAAAAAGAGATTATGAATATTGTCATTCTGTGTTTTATTAAGGCAATAATTCCTCTCGAATACACCGGTAATCATTCNCTTTCATGGGTTATCCTTGACTGCAAGGTCAAAATAAATACACACATCTATGACAGTGCTCGATTTCTAGGTAGGTCTTACTGACTGCTTCAAAGCATATGCGAGGAATATATAACAGGCTCAATTAGAATGAAGTAATCTTTATACGTATCGCATAATAAACATGTTCTAAGATCGATGCATTTTTAAATTATCATAAGCATTCACGTAAAGCCGACAAAAACATGTTCGTGTTTAATCTTATATTCAGGGTAAATGCACGATTTAATATCAATTATGTATTAACCTATGGCAATTAACTTACACACCTTCACCAAAGAAGATAAACCAAATATACGGACTATCTAGCTAGAGACTTGAAAGGTGTGAAAAATTGTGGACGTGTATTATACTGCGTGTCAATATGCATCTCTTCAACTATATGCTAAATGTTGTAATCACATTATAATTGATAAGTAAAAATAACATATACAAGTATACCCATAGCCGTTATTATTGATAAGTAATTTTCTATAACAGTACTTCAATAGCTAAAAAGGCACCACGCGTATGTCTGCCCTTTTTTGCATAAAGCGCTCGTTAAAATGCCCTTTTTGAATTTACTGCAACATGCCCCTTTGCCCTCCTGGGAAAAACACTAATTTTATGATATGTATACAAACGTATAATTTTCATTATATTAAACACCCTTGTGAAATAATTGTGTTATTATAAGCGATGTTGATGTTGATGTATTGTTTTACTATAGTATTATTTAAACGTTATGATTGTTCATTGGTTGTTCAGAATGGGTTATACGAGTTATCTCTGTTGTAAACTACAGACTGTTGCCCACGCTTAATGTTAATTCTTTTGATGACAAGAATTTTTCCAATTTGTTACATACATTATATTTTGAATCTGTTATTGTGTGGTATAAAAAAATATTTCTAAGTTTGTAATAAAATTAATATTGGTTAAACATGTTTTGTTATTCTATTT
Source organism: Dreissena rostriformis (assembly GCA_007657795.1). Taxonomy (NCBI): domain Eukaryota; kingdom Metazoa; phylum Mollusca; class Bivalvia; order Myida; family Dreissenidae; genus Dreissena; species Dreissena rostriformis. The sequence goes on along the minus strand of VMBQ01005867.1, from coordinate 9,805 downwards.
TCCATGGTCAATCGTGTCTACTTTACTGCTGTATGTGTCGTTATCTGTAATATATTGTGGTGCGTCATGCTGATTATAATAATGATGATGATGATGATGATGAGAGTGATGCTGAAGTTACTGGCGGTAGTGGTGCTGACCACGGCGATTATGGTTATACTGATGCCAGAGATGGTAGTTTCATTGGGTGATTAATACAACTCTGAAGGTGATACTGTTGGTGAGGGTGGTAGTCATAGCAACAACGGAGGTGACCGACAAATGACTCAGATAAGGGGATAAAAAAAGTAGGATTGTTATGAAGGAAATAACACTTTCTATTATTTCATTTAAAGCGATCTTGACATAATGGATAACNATCCCCACAGTGGGAGCGTTTTTTAAACCTCCCCCTAAGACACCAAGTACTGGTTCTAGTCCCAGGAAACGGTCTCGAGAGCGTTTCAAATAAGCCTTAGGCTTACGATGCAATCGAGCTAAAATAAACAGGTTTAAACTAAGTGCCTAAAAGGGATGTTTGCTTGCATGAAGCATATTCGTCAATATCAGACACAATTCACGTGGTGCGATATCTCTTGAATAGTATTGTCTGATTAATATCAATGTCTACATTATTAAAGTGTTATCTGGTTTTGGATCAGCAACTAGATCGTTGTGGTATGACGCAGTCTGCAGTGAATTTACCACATAGCCCAATTACGTTTAACTTATTATAGCTCTGACTGGCAAATACACATTCTTTGTCAAATAATGCGACAAAAAGAGATTATGAATATTGTCTTTCGGTGTTTTATTTATGCAATACTATCTCTCGAATACACCGGTTATCGTTCTTGAAGACATTCGCCACGAAAACAAAACAACAACAATACTAGAAATGACGCGGCAGAGGCCGACGCGTTTCCCCACGCCGCAAACTAAATTTTGGGTGGGCGTGGATTATGTTGGCGGGGCGCCCCAGAGTGGGTATTGGACCATGCATAGTTTAGATTGACGGTATTGTCATAAGAGATGTTCAGTATCAATTTGAAGTAAATCGGTGTAGAAATGAAAAAGTAAATGTAAAATAACCTAAACAAATGAGTGAAAATCTCTGACCCGGCCACAACCCAACCCCCATTGGCCACTATCCCCTCCTACACTATTAGCACTAGAACCTTGAAATTTAAACACATGGTAGCTATGAGCATATGTGCGACAGTGCACTATTTGGAATTTTGATCTGAGCCCTGGGTCAAAAGTTACGCCGCATGTTGTTATTGAAATGAGTGAAAATGTCTGACCCGGATCCACCCCAACCCCCATAACTTTTGACCCAGGGGTCAGATCAAAATTCCAAATAGTGCACTTATGCTCATAGCTTCCACGTGTTTAAGTGTCAAGGTCTTGTGCTAATTGTGTAGGAGAAGATAGTGGCCAGGACGGACGGACGGACGGAAACGGCGGAGATAACCACAATATCCCTACGCTTTTAAAGCGTGGGGATACAAATAACCAATGTCGCTTCATGCATATAATTTAGCACGATGAAAAGTAAGAAACGCTTTTATATTACAAATGAATTAACACACCAGAAAACGATGTGAACATGTTGCTATTGTCATACATATTACTGCTGCTGACGACTGCTGATTTTACCCAGATTTGATCGAATAAAGCAGCCCTGGTGAAAGCATGCATGGTCACACACTGATATCCGACATCGCCATTCTCAAAAAGCGATCGTTGCAGAATGGTGCCTTGTATTACAATATCAATATAAGTATTTTTGTTTGGCGGAATGCAGTACTGGACTGCAAACGCATACATCCCGGGGACGGAGACAGTGAACTTGCCAGATACCGCACTATAGCATTGTCCTTCGTTGACCTCTACCTTGGTAAAGATGATATCCTGTCCAGACGATATTGAAAAGGTAACCGGAGTTCGTGCGTAGAAATAAATCTGAGGAATCAACAGCTGATCTAAAAATAAAAACGTGTGTTCGGGTGTAGAGGTATATTGTACACGGTGCCTATACCACGTGACTTTTTAATATCTGTGTTGGGAGAATAACGCGCGACCCAGATAACATTTTTAAGGATGTCTTTTTAAATATTTCACCATTTTTAATGGGCTAAAGTGGAGAGCCCGCTCATTTGTGAGAGTTTTCTATAGGTATCATGAGTTTTATTTAAATAAATAAGTATTTTTTTCTGTAAAGTGCAGTCGCGCGTTTAACGGTTAGAAAAATGTCGGCTCAGTGTGGGGACTTCATATTACAAACGCGCGATTGCACTTTACTTAAAAAATACTAATTTGTTTAATAAATCATAATACCTATAGACACTCTCACGAATGAGCGGGCTCTCCACTTTATCCCATTCAAAATGGTGAAATATTTAAAAAGACATCCTTAAAAATATTATCTGGGTCGCGCGTTATTCTCCCAACACAGATCTTAAAAAGTCACGTGGTATAGGCACCGTCTTGTAGAGACCATCAGTTGGTCCATAAATGAAGTGTTTCCTTATGATTTTTTTTTAATTATTTCTAAATATCAGAAACAAAACAAAAGCTATACAACATCAATTGAGACGAATCTCTGAATTGAAAGAAAATCGATATAAACTCACAGGAGCACCATATGCTCAAGCACAGTGCAAAAAAGAAATATACGCCATGACGTAGTGGATATGATGTCCGCCTAGCGATCGGGAGGTCACGGGTTCGAACCCCACTGGGAGCGTTCCTTCGATCTCCTCCAAAGACACCAACTACTGGTTCTAGTCCCAGGAAACGGACTCGAGAGCGTTTCTATAAGCCTAAGGCTTTCGATGCAATCGAGCTAAAATAAATAGGTTTAAACTAAAGAAATATACACTAACCGGATATTGTTTTTGCCTTCCAAAGAAGCAGTTATTTTTTTTACAGCATAAGTGATAAGAAAAATATCTTTAAAATGAGTATTTGTATATGTACAGACATTTTCTTATCTCTTATCAGTAACTTCTGATTTAATTTCCAAATATTTCCACAAAAAATGCAGATCCTTATCAATACCTATACAAAAACACAAACAGCAAATACGTTAATTCGTTTAAACTTGAGCAACCATTGTGCCAGTTCATTGTATGATATACAGTTTAACTTAATTTATATTTGTAAAATACATATACGCTTGTAGATGTTCTTTTCAGCTTTAGACTTCTGAACGTTGATCCTAAAATTATTCTTTAGAGTACTACGTGCTAAAAGTTTATATTACGTTCACAGAAGTATGACACGAATGATCTGGCAAAAATACAGTAACTAACTAAATAAAATATTGATCGGGAGGATTTTATTACTTATAACTTAAAGTCAGAAACCTCTTCCTGTATTAGGCAATTACAGGTAGCGGGTATCTTCCAGACGCATTCAATTGTGATATATTAACAATATCGATCCGTGTAATCAATAGCAATACTAATTTACATAATGCGATTTCTAAGAATTGTGTAATTGTTGGTACTCAAATATACACAAAGTGACCTTCGGCTAAACCAGCAGTGGAGAAACCTTATTATACAATGCGGTCCTTTATTTATGACAAGGAATTGTTTTAAACAACGGACACAAAACAAATGAGGTACACAAGATACACACGTATTAACAAACACAATAAACGAACAAAAACGGGGGCCACCGCCATGGAACGGTCCATGCAAAGCATTTGGGGTTTAAACCTATTTTAAGGAGCTTAAAGCCTAACCCTTGACTAGGATTAAGTCATGTAAAAATGTAAGTGAAATACAAATTAACCTCATAGCATCAAGATGACCTAGCTTTGTTTTTCAATATTGAACAATTTATATAATAACTATCAACTTAAATTCCGATTTGTTTTTGCACACATTTGTAATCTAATAGCATACAAAGCTTTGTTTTGAAAATAAAAATACCCAACTAATGTATTAAGGTAGTAAACTAAACATGTTAAATGAAACTGCGTAGATACTTAACATAGCATTTTAACAGGACCAAAGAATATGTGTTAATACAACATTCCAGAAAAAGCATAACATTGAACGATGGCGTCAGATTGACATGAATTTGTTCTTCCTAGAACCACATTTCTCTATTCAGAACCACATTTCTATATTCATAGCTTACCTTTCAATCTCTTGTTTTCTTTCTCCATCTGTTGTATGGCCACTGATGTGTTGGTCTTCATCGCAGTCACTGCTTCAGAAATTTGCAGCAGTCCACCTTGTATTGCATCGTCCAATTGGTCTATAAATATAAAGTATATTCACTGTTGTATTATTTGTTCATTTGGCATAATGAGTCTCTGTTGGCATACCAAACTTACATTGAAATGTTAAACGAACACGGTGAAGCGTGAAATCTATTTAAACAAACTTATTAATAGTAGACATTATAAGAACGAGTTCTCCTTTATTTATTATGTTTACTAACTTATGAATGACTCATATTTTAAAATAAATGGTAAAATAATGACATTTCATACTATGCATCATAAGTTTAAATATATACCTTTAAATAAAACATAACATTAACGACATACATTTACATAACTGTCACCTCGCTAACATTAAGCCTGGCAGCCCGGGGCTAGTAAAATGTTATTCTTGCTACTAGAAATAAATTGTTTATATAGTCGGGCTATTGGGTATTTGTTAATTTGTTGCCATCAAAAAATAATTAATCGGGCTCATAAGTTAAATATTTACCATGAAGACTGAGATCAAATCTCTCTGAATTCAAACAAAGTCCATTTAAACACACATATGCACTACCTGTTCAATCACAGTGCAAAAACGAAATATACTTCAACATGGTATTGCTTTCGCTTTCAATAGAACAGTTCAAACTTCACAACATGGTTGATATAAAGTGATATTTAAACATTTGATTAATTGTATTATGTTTTGGTATGTATTGAACACTTTACACAAATATTATTGTCAGAAAACTACTAAATGTATTTTCGTACGATTCAACATCTATTCAATATCTATAGAAATACAAAAAGAAAATATATTTTTTAAAACAATGCAAACAGTGTCTGTAGTTTTACGTTACATAATATCCAGTTTAACTCTTTTTAAATGTGTTAAAGACATACACGCTTGGAGATGGTCTCTTCAGCTTTAGATTATTGAAGGGTACATTCTAACATTCTTCGTGAGAGTAGCAAGTGCTTTTAGTTTATATTTCATGCACAGAAGTATTCCGCATGTGATCTGTCACAAAATACACAACTTGCTTAAAAATATAACCCGGGATGGCGGTGCATTTTCTCAATTATAACTGTGAAAGTCAGAAACAGCTTCTTTCAATTTGCCATAACTGGTAGCGGACATCTTTCATTCACATAGCATTTATTANTGAATATATACATAAGTCGGATAATAGGAAAAGGGATGATTATATTCGCTCACTTTCTAATTATTATTATTTTTGTATCTAATTATTAAGTCTTTGAACAGTAAATGCAACGATATTGATCTTACAAGCAGTGCTATATATTTAGACAATAGTTTAGCTCATGTTTTAAGTTTTAAGTTAAATTGTATTCGCCGTTATTTTAATACTCAGACAGGAGGTTACTATTTTAAAATAGCAAAAACCGATGTTAAACTGACGACTGTTAGAAAGGAAAATCGGAACTTCATAAAAGATTGAACATGTCTAGACTCGAAAGGTCAAATGAAAACAGAATACTTATTAACGCCAGAAGAAAATATAAAGGACTTCTTGAAAAAAACGTTTAGAACATACTAGAAATAGACTTTTAGAGGGAACAAGATATTTGCTAAAGGGATCGGTGACGCTTTTTCTGTCAGATAAATTGGCCACATAAGATGTTGTTATGTATTTAAAGCACATAAATGACCTGGATACTTATTTTATTTTAGCCACACGAGGATATTATATATTTTCATGATCGATTTCTGAACAACGAGATACATGCAATGTTAAAAGGGTTAAAATTAAACAATCATATTTGAAAAAAAAACACAAAGGCATGCAATTCGTTTAATCACTCGTCAGGTGATGATTATCTTTTAAACGAGCTTCTTAAACATTGTATTACAAATGACCCTTTGTTTGGGTTTTGCATGTATGTTTTAACTAAACGTTGGACCTAAGTTATTCTCCAGAGGTGTGGAACGAAGGACTTTTTCCTCCCTCTGCTTGTAAAGGGATTTAAAAGACACGGACAACTATACAAGAATTACATTGTTGAGCCCTATTGGGTAATTATTTAGCACACCTAGCACTCTAAGAACAGCCTCTTAAAGTTAAAATAAATGTACGTGAAATTTCCAAATATATCAGTAAGTCACAGTGTAACAATATTGCTCTGTTTGATAAAATAATTGAACCGATTTTAAATGTTAAGGTAGGTTTTGTTTAAAACTTTAACAATGACAAATATTATGTTTTCTTTCTCAACGAAAGACGATCATATTTATGGTTGCGTTGTGATAGAGGTTCATTCAAATCACTGAAATAAGCCAAAATAATCCTCCTATGATGGACTTCTTATCAATACCCCCATCACACCAGAATGATGTCACTACTGTTTAAGAAACAGCATTTGGTTTGGAAAAAGCCCAATAGAATAGCATGACCATCCGTCAAAACTAATTCGTATCTGGGGGTAAGCAAATGCACCGAACACACGCAATGTAAGCAGACAGAGATTGTCTAGGTCACAAACATTCCGCGGGGGTAGGGGGCAGTCTTGATTGTCTTTGAATCTCTTTAAAACTGCATCAGTTTAAATGTGCTACGCAACTGATGACCATTGTATGTCTTAGTTGTAACTTTGATCAGATCATTTAAATAACACTATATGTATATGAACACGAAATGCTACTAGCATAATAACAACACGTGTGTGATGTAGATTGTTTCCTTAAGAAGGTGTTGAACAGAGGACTGTACTGCTTTAAGTATTGTGTATATGCTTGAACGTCATTGACCACTTGTGAATATATCATGTTGTACTAAATTTGTAGTCATGGGCTTAAAGCCTAATGTATTTCGAATTTTACTCTTAACTATTAATGTGTTTTAAATGGTCGGTAATGGTAAAATGTTCCGCCACCGTTACACAAAACCCTGTTTTGCGCCTGTAAGAATTGTTTGTTATTCCCTGTATACCTGTTGATTCGTGTTTAATGTGATCACTACAATCACAACTGCGGTACCGCTGCAGTCACCGTAAGTATGTTACGCAGTCTGACGTTAAAATTGCAATGACACGAAAACAATTATGCGCGTGTCTACAAAAGTAAAACATGGTTTAGTTCTTTTTATTGTGTAAGATGATCAGATACGAGTTTCCATTTATAAAATTGTATGGAAGTTGACGTATTAAGATTGACTATAAAAAGACTTTCGATCTATAATCTCCATGTTTTGTATCCTTTTGTCACGAACGTTTCTTAGGTTTGATTAATTATTTTGTCGTGCGTGTGCAGTATTCAATAGGATCGCATTAGGCAGTCTTATGTGTAACCGTATTCAAAACACATTGATGATGAAATGCATGCTTTTAGTTCTTCTTTGAGGTTCTCTTTATAGTATATAGCAGACACAATTAGTAATTTAGGAATTAAAACAAGATTGGTTTACGAATATTTTGGGAGTGCATGTAGAAGTAATTATTTTTATAACATAAAACTCAACGTCATCCACCAAAGGGAGCGAGGCAATACTGAATATGGCATGTTATGAATCCACGGTATGTAATTTTATGTCACAGTTAAAATTATATTAAATAGCGTTGTAACATTTCATTGCCCTTAACAACTTCTTACAAAATCGATTAAACAAGTCGTCGAGTAATACAATGTCCTCAGAGAAATTTTTTAATTAACAACCGTGGTTTTAGTACTTCACTGCTGTCAATTAATCTCGTTCCATGCGAAACAATTTAATGTTTTTTTTGGTTTCCCAGAATGCACTACACCAGAATCGAGACGCTCAGAGAACTGTACAAAATCACTTCATGACTTCATGAAATCTTCACTCAATATTTAGCATGCTGACTTTGGGATCCGCATCGAACGGGCCCATCGCGTCGGCAGGTTTGAGTCTGGGAAGACTCGTCCAGTTGTTGCTATGTTCAGCCACTTCCCCGACAAAGTACTTATAAAGCAAAAGTGCCGCGATATTTCCAATATTGAACAGAACACTCTTTCATCCGGAACTTCCGGTACTCCTCATATCCGGTGCAGTGACCAGTTTTCGCCCGCCATTCAGGAGCGGCGTCGTAAGCTGATTCCAACCATGATCAAGGCCAGGCAAGACGGCAAAAGGGCGTTCATATCATATGATAAGCTGATCATCAACGGCCAGGTCTTCGACGTGGACACCGTCAGCCAGGTCTTCACCGTGGACAACGTCAGCCAGATCTTTACCGTGGACAACGTCAGCTCAGCCGGATACAGCTAGGAAGGCGACTAGGAACAGCTCTCAGTTTTTCTATGGAATGTACAGGGTATTAAATGTAAACAAAATGACTCTGATTTTCTTAATTTCGTCTGTGATTACGATATTTTTTATTTTTTATTTTATTGTTCACTGAAATGCGGAATTCTAATAACACCAACATTGATATAAGTGGCTATGTGAATATCAACTGTCACCGTCCGAAATGTAACAAAAACGCTAAACGATTTAGTGGTGGTATAGCTGTGTATGTCAAGAGCCATTTGAAACAATATATCGATTGTGAAAATAGCGACAGCAAAGGAATTATATGGTTAAAAATATCAAAGTCATTAACAAATTCTGAACAAGATAAATATGTATGTCTATGCTACATATCTCCTCATGATTCAAGTTGTTATAGAAATAATAATTCCGAGCTATTTGACTTCGATTTTTTTAGCATTTATCTAGTAGTGTTCGATTTTACAGCCAACTAGGTGATATATATTTAACAGGAGATTTTAACAGTCGCGCGGGTATCTCGCCCGATTTAATCGTTTTCTTGACATGCCCGACAATAGCTTATTTACCAATAATCTACCGACTAGTCATAACCAAGATACACAGTGTAATTATTTTGGTAATAAATTACCCACTCTATGCAAAGAAAGTGGTTTATTCATATTGAATGGTAGGAAGGAAGAGGGCAAATGTACTTTTCATTCTATTTTCAGAAGTAAACCTTTGATTCTAACTGTTATGAATCTGTTTCTAATTTACATGTACTTGATTTAACACAATTCTCCGACCATTGTCCTATCTATTTTGATAAGAAATGTAAATATATTTTAAAAAGCGAAAATAGCGCCTTATAAGTTGGCTTGGGATGCTTCTAAAAAAGAATCGTTTTTGAATTGTGTTGAATCGAAAAAATATGTTTTTGATAGTATTACTTCGCAGCTTTTAACAGGTGAAACTACAATTGATGAATGTATGTCCGAATTAGGAAATATTATCTATGACATATCAGCCTCCTGCTTTTTAAAAAGATGCTGTCCGTTTAAATGTAATAGTTTTAAAAAGAAATGTGCTTGGTTTGACAATGATTGTAAAACAGCCAAGAAACAGTTTTATGCCGCTAAGAAAACAGTGCAGGCCTATCTTAATAATTATGATGATAGCAAACTTTTATTTTTAAATGCAAGAAACCATTTTCATAAAATTAAAAGGAGGGCCAACCTAAATATTTTTCTAAAAAAAAATCTAAACTTTCTGAATTGAGTAAGAAGTCTCCTCGTAAATTTTGGAAAGACATTAATAAGTTTAAAAAATAAGTATCGACAACTGGCCAATTTAGTGAACAGGAAATGCT